>RJWM01018664.1:0-40518 GCA_004363535.1 Dasyprocta punctata
AGACCTCTGGAAGAAATTGTGTCTAAATTTACTGTCAAGAATAACTGTATATTTTGAACAACTGGTGTTATGTTACACAACTGACAGGTTGGTTCCTCACCAGCCAAAATCATGGCTCTTCCTTAGATCACCACATATACATCTACTTCAAGTCCATCTTAGCCTCCTGCTAGCCTCAGTGCGGATGACACCTTATACTCACTTGCCTTTGATACTGCCTTGCAAACTACTGCAGATCCTGTCTACAATGAGACATGGTGAGAGAAGACAAGAGAGACAACCCTGGGTTAGTCACTGCTCATGCTGCCCAGTTACCAGTTCTTTCCGTAGCCTGGCCAGCTCCTCCTTATTCTGTTCTTCTTCCTGCTGCCTGGCCTCTTCCAGCTGCTGGGCTTTCTGGGCTTCCACCTCAGCCATTCTCTTTTCCAGTTCCTGTCGCTCCTTGGCTCTCTTCTCAGTAGCCAACTGAAAAGGTTCCTGAACTAGAGAACCAGAAAGGCCCCCTGAGTACAGAAACAGAGAAAACACTAGTACACAAGCAGAAATTCTGTTAACTGAGCCCCCACCCCAACCCCGAATCAAGCTAAGTGGCAGAGACATGGAAAGCAATAAAAAGCCGAGCTCTAAGGAAGCCCCATTAGGAAAAAAGGTGGAGTCACAGAATTTTAACAGTTGAAGGGCCCCTGGAAAACATTTAGTATAAATGGAAGAAAAGCAAGACCCAGAGGTAAAGAGCTTGCTCAAAATTACAGTGATTTTTTTTTTTTTAATACTACAGTGATTTTTAAAACAGATGTAGAAGAATCCTAACCGTTTTTTTTTTGTTTTGTTTTGTTTTGTTTTGTTTTTTGGTACTGAGCATCGAACTCACCACCTCATGCCTGACAGGCAGGCACTTAGGCCACTGAGCTAAATCCCCGGCCCTATTTTTTGAGACAGCGTCTCACTATGCAGTTCAGGCTGGCCTTGAACTCACTTTGTAGCCCAGGCTGGTCTCAAACTCACAAGGATCCTCCTGCCTCAGCCTCCTGAGTGCTGGGATTAAAGGCGAGCACCACCATGCCCGGCTAAGAATCCTAACCTTTAACCCACTGCCCAGTGCCTGAGTATCTAAGACTTGCTTCGGGGCCAACTCTGAAAGGACCTCCCAGCTCTCACTCTTCAGGTGAGGGCAGCCTGTAAATGCTGTTGCAGAGCCAGCTGGTTATGCTAAGGCTCATGTTATATCAATCTGGACACAATACATTCGGTAACTCAACAGAGTAAAAGACTGGGTCTAGGGCAAAGAAAAAGTTACTATTCTCTAAAGTCAAACATTTCTGGCTCACACCGCATTGTCCTGAAACAACAGAGTCTGCATTCCCCAGAGAAGTCTGACAATTCTGCCCCAATTCCACAACAGTGCAGAGAATACTACCAGCAACTGATTTTTTCTCTTTCTTGGGAACAAAGGGCTCCTGGGAGATGACCGTGTTTGGACGAGCCTTGAAGCAAGCTGCTTCTTTCTGCTGTTTCAGTTCTTCCTCCAGCTGTTAGGAAGAAAGTCTGTCAGACAGGCAAGCCACTTACTACTTCAACAATGAATAAAACCCAGGTTAGGCCATGGGTCAAGGCCTTTGTTCCAGTGAACCTTTACCCTGGCTGGACTTAGGACCCCCTTGGCTCCCCATAACTATAAATATGTCTTAGTGCCTTTATTCTTGCCATGGGTCATGCTGGAAGTGGTAGATTGGAATTAATTTGCTAGAATTCTAATAACTTTCTCTTGGGATTACAAATATAAACTTCCCAGACTGCGAAGAGGTCTGGGAAGGGCTCTCTACAGTGTGTGCTACTATGCCTGGATCCAATTAATTGTTTGTAATTACTTGATAACTATAAAGAACAAGTATATTCCACACCATGCTGAGAAAACAGCATATTATATTGAGAACCAAGTCTCCCATCCTGTTGCTTACCAAAACACCAACAGAAAGGAGTAAATAAACAAGTCTAACAGCTGAAGTGGATGAAACTTTACAAAGACTGACACAGAAAGCCACAGCTTTTACATTTCCCAAGTGGTCACTTAAAAAGAGGGTCAGCAAAGTCCAGCTTATAAGCCAAATTCAGCTTGCAAACTGTTTTGTCCACCTTTGAGCTAAGAATGGTTTTTACATTTTTAATGGGATGAAAATACACACATAGACAAGGAACATGTGACAGAGGCAGAGGCCACATGTAACCATAAAACCTAAAATATTTACTATCTGGTGCTTTCCAAACAAAAGTGCTGATAAGCCTTGATTTAGATAGGGTATACTAAAATAATTATTTCATTTCAGGTGATTTCAACGCCAAAGGGCTGCCTGTCTAAACAACCAACCAACCTCTGGGCTGCTCTCCCATCTCCTACCTGGTGCTTCCATGTCTCAGCCTTCTTAGCACCTCTTCTGTCAGTCTCCAGGTCAAATGGCTCAGTCTGAGTCACATTTTTTATCTTCTTCTCTGGCAGGTTAACACTATCAAAATGAGGTAAGGGCAGTGCCTTAAACTTTGGTACCTAATGAAAATAAACAAAAGAAAACAAAAACACATGACTGAAGAGAAATACTTCTCTAGCCAGAAAGCAATAGCTGCTCCCAAATATGTGGGTGAACCTGACAAACAGGAATGTACCAGTTTTCAAACTGCTACGGTTCAACAGAAAAGAGTAATAGGCCCAAAAGAAAACCTAGGTGTGGTGGCACACGCCTGTAGTCCTCCCAGCACTCAGGAGGCTGAGGCAGGAGGATTGTTTCGAGAGTTTGAGACCAGCTTGAGCTACAAAGTGAGCTCAAGGCCAGCCTGAACTGCATAGCAAGACTGTATCAAAAAAAAAAAAAAAAAAAAAAAAAAAAAAAAAAAAAAAAAAAAAAAAAAAAAAAAAAAAAAAAAAAAAAAAAAAAAAAAAAGAAAGAAAAAAGGAAGAAAGAAAGAAAAAAAGAAAAAAGAAAAAAAGAAAAAGAAAACATAGGTTTTCCTTCCAATATGGCCAACAATTGGCAGTGTGATCAGAGGAGTTATTTAACCTCTTTGAGCCAGAAAAACTATTTAAATTATTTGCCCTATTTACATTTTATACAATTCTTAGAAGGATCAAAGGAAGCAGTAATTTTAGTTAAGTATCACATGAAAGGTTACCCACGAGGGATAAAAGAATAGTATTACCCTACTTGCAGAAATGGAAATACCTACCTCCCCTTTCTGCAATTCTTTTATTTTCTTCTCCTTCTGTAATTGGCGTTCTTTGTCCCGAGAATCAAAGGAGAAAGGACATACTGCTACAGTTCTTGCTTCTGGGTTATGGGGCTTAAAAGGCACTCCATAATGTGGCACAGGTTGAGCTCTTATCACTGCTGGTTCATCCACTTCCTAAGACAGAAATTGCAGTTCAGAAATAAGACTTGTTACTCTCTCTCACCTCCTCAGAATAAGCAGTCAGAAGATACTGCATGAGACAAGTAGGTCTTAGTTTCATTTTTATCAAAGAGGGATAATGGCAAAATCAGCTACCACATCACAGGGCTGACAGCAATGTGAAAGCCTTTAATAAAGGACTAACAGACCTAAAGTTTTTCACAGAAATACTGGAAGAACAAAATAAGTCAGCATAAATAAAATGATGATTAGAAGAAAAGTACTAACCAAACATATACTTTCACCTCTTCTCTGACCCAGTCTCCAGACTCCACTAAAAACATGTGACTAGAGTTAATAGTAGCCAAACCCAGAATAGGGAAAGTAAGTTGTTTGGGTTCAAACTGGTAACATAAGAATTTACTGTGTATTTTCGTTTCAAATGAAACTATAAAAAGGTTTTGCTTGAGATCTGCTATAAAATTACCCTAACTCTGGATATTTATAGATAAAATGGGCGATGTAATAAGAAACTAGTATATCAATGGCAGTTTGCGTTGTAATTCCATGAGCCATCACCACACAGCCATCTCTGTGATCCTTCTATTAACGGTGATAGGACAAGGCAGATGGAACTACTCATTTTAAAAGTTCCACACTGAATAATGACAATAACTCTGGCAAAACAAAGTACAGAGCCTGGCAACTTACTCTCAAAGACAGACTGATTTCAATGCTACATAAAGAGACAACCTACAATGCCAACTCTTCCACACTTTTTCTATAAATTGTAAATGGTTATTACTGAGATCCAGATGATTTGTATCTTATCAACTACTGTGCTCTCAGGGGAGCAAAACGGATGATCAAATGCTTACACCATTCTTAAAGATAGTATAAGAAAATAGTTGTTGTCTTTGATCTTCATTAAATTTAATAAACGGTAAGGCTTGAGGGGTAGGGAGGAGCTTGTGGCAGAATTCTTGTCTAGCATGCATAGGCCCTGGGTTCTGTGAAAGAAAAAAAGGGAGAGAAGGGGAGAGAGAAAAAAAAAAGAGGGAGAGAGGGAAGGTGGGAGGGAGGGAGGGAGAAAGGAAGGAAGGAAGGTGGGAGGAAGGGAGGGAGGAACGAAGGAAGGAAGGTGGAAGGGAGGGAGGAAGGAAGGAAGGAAGGAAAAAAGTTAAGGCTCAGACTGCCTCAGAAGGAAACAGAAAGTCCCACTCCCAGGAAATCACCTCGTCTTCCCTGGTAGGCAATCGGATTCTGTTCTTCAGTGCGAAGGCTGGAGACTTGGGGACAGTGACGGGAAGAACCTTCTTTTCGGGAACACCCTGCAAGGAGTACACAACTCAATTAGCTATCCCAAATATCCTCTCCTCTCAGAGATAAGTTCCTGTATCATGACAATTGGCCTCTCCACTCTCAGAATCCACAGAAGTGGTCCCTCATGGATATCAAAATCCACAAATGTTCAAAACCCTTACATAAAATGGGGTAGTATTTGCATATAACCTACCCATATCTTCCCTATATACTTTAAGTCATCTCTAGGGTTTTTTTTTTTTTTTCTTCTTTTTGAGACAGGATCTTGCTCTGCAGTTTAGGTTGGCCTAGAACTCACTTTGTAGCCCAGGCTGGCTTCAAACTCACAGCAACCCTCCTGCCTCAGTCTCCCAAGTGCTGGGATTATAGGTGTGCACCACCATGCCTGGCCAGTCTAGGGTCTTATAGTACCTAATACAATATAAATACTGCATAGTTATTCTACTGTATTGTTTAGGGAATAATGACAAGAAAAACAGTCTATACGTGTTTGGTACCAATGTAATTTTTTTTCCACAAATATTTCTATCCATAATTGGTTAAATCTGCACATGCAGAATCGGCAAATATAAGGTGGGCTGACTATACATATATAAAACTTCATTATACTTATTTAGACACTCATCTCTACTACCTAGCTTATGAGTGCTTCAAGGATGGACACTATTTTATTCCATCAATCCCAAGCACTTAACACAGACTTTGGCAAGTGCAAGGCATTCAAAAAATGTCTGTTAAATGAATGCAGTAAGAATGAACACATGAGAGTTCATACCTTGGACTCTATGAGGATACCTTGGGAGACTTCTTAATCCCAACAATGCTGCGACTGACTGCTCAAAACATGTTTGGAATGTCTTTCTTGGAATGGCTTTCAAAACCACTTTTTGGACTACACAAGACAATTGCTCAATCTTTATCTTTACTGTAACAAAACTGTTTCTGCCTCTAATATCTTTTACTACTCAGAAGTTTTAGTTAAAAGTATTTTTCAAAAAGGTTAGTCCCAAACACTTTTAGACTACCCTTTAAATAGAAATTAATCCTTAAAACATGAATATTTGCCATCATGCCGAGATCCAAAAGATTGTACCTCAGCAACAAGACAAGTGGTTTTGCAGAATGTGTGTGCAGTATCACAATCACTGGAAAGGGTCCTGATACAGTGTCTCTAGGTGACCACTGTGAAGGGCATGCAGTTCTGCTGTGAGATTTCTTTTGTAAAAAATGCTATCACTTAGAATAGTGAAATCCAAGTTATCAGACCTTGTAATGAGAGTGACAAGAATCTAAGAGATGTGTTTTCAAATTATTTTTATCATAAACAATAACAAAAACATGCTGTTCCACCATAGCCTGGAAAGGTAGACACCAGCACACCTTGACTGAATGGGTCTATGTGGAAATGGGAAGAAAAATGAGGAGCCAGGTCTTGTTCTGTCCCAACTCTGTTTCCAACCTGTGTAATGAGGAACATCAGGCACCCTGCTAGGCCTCAAAATTTTTCACAAAATAATCGAAATAAATACCTGAGGGCTCATTTAGTTCTAAAATAATCCCTCTTTTCCTATTTTTTCCTTCTCTTTTCATCCAACCAGCAGAGAGATCTGCATTTTAAAAGACAAGTAGTGGAAATCTCTAGTAAGTAAGCCATGAAGGAGCTATTTGTGAGTGGAAACAACTCTCATAATTAGCTGGGGTAGGAAAAGATATTTTATGAAAATCATCACTGCAGCAACTAACACATTCCATTTCTACAGCAATCAAAAGCTGACTGGGGCCTCAATCTGAAATTCAGAAAAGGAATCAGGTTTCCAAAAAAAGGGAAGGCTTCTTATTTTGCTATTTTAAGTCTGAATTATGAGCTTCTTGAAGGCCAGGATACTGCCTGTCTCCTCTGCAGCACCCACAGAAAGACCTGGGAGTAACTAAGCGTGTATTGGTTATTACTGCTGCATGTATTTGCTTACCTGTCAATCTGCTCTACCAGCCTGTGCCAGCTTTGAAGATGAGGGTTATATATTATCCCATGTTTGAATTCCCAGTGTCTAATAAGCTAGAAACACATGCTGATACATGTCAATCTGTATTGTTACTCTGTTATTCAAGACTAGAGTGTCAGTGCTGGGTTATCATTATGTAAGGTGCTGGCAGTACACAGTAATCAATACAGATATACTCGGGCCCTGTCCTCAAGGAGTTCCCACTTCCAGCGGGAAAAAAAGACAATGAATAAACAATGAATACCTAATTTTCATAATTGTTCTCAACCCAGCAGAATAATAGAGCTAAAAGCTATTAGGGAAACTTAGGTAGGGTACCTGTGAAGAAGGGATGAGTCAGGAAGAAGGGATGTGTGTGTGGTCAGAAGTGGGCAACGCAGGTGAGCGATGACACATGTACGAAGCAGGCAGTAGGGAGATGGGGAAGAACACTTCTAAGTCAGGAAATGCTCCCATGTGCCCTAGCACAAGCTCTCAGGCCTGTCCCAGAACAGTTAAGAAATTACCATGAAGCAATGCTATCTCAGGGAACACGGGGGTGCAGGGAGGCTGCTGATTTCCCTAAGTCATCTCTAAAATATCTCTGATAAAATTACTCGCTGCCCTTAATGACACCACATCCACCTCCATGGTGCCCCAACCCCTATTACGAGCCAGCACCAAGTTCACATTTCACAACCCCATGCTCAAAGTTTTCATCCCTCCACCTCTGCCCTAGAGGCCTTTCTCGTCTCTGCCTCATGGTGTACACCTGCCCAAGTCCATCTCTCATCAATGCCATTGTTCCCTTGCCACCTACCATCCCTAAGTGAGACACCACGAGACGCACCATGAGGACACAAGGAAAAGAAACTTCAGCACTCAGTGGCGCATGGATGGGAACCACAGTAGCAGGGAGACATGTCACATCAGGCCCTGACAGGCAGGCTTTTCAGTTCACCATACAAGTCCAAGACCCAGTCTCAGTTCAACCACCAATTCTTAAAAATGTTTCTATGGGGAAGTCGATTCCCCTTTCAAAGACTACTTTTCTGAGAAATGAGGGTATAACTAGGTGACACCTGTAATCACAGCTACTCAGGAGGTTGAGACAGGATTAAATGCAAGGCTAGCCTTGGCAACTTAGCAAGATCCTGTCTCAAAATAAAATTTAAAAAGGTCTGGGGAGCTGGGCATGGTGGCACATGCCTGTAATCCTAGTACTTGGGAGGCTAAGGCTGGAGGATTGCTGCAAGTTGAGGCCAGCCTGGACTACATAGTGAGTTCAAGGCCGGTCTGAGCTATGCAGGGAGACCTTGTATCAAAACAACAAAAACAAGGGGCCAGGAATATAGCTCAGTGACACAGCGCCTGCCTGGCAAGTGTGAGGTTGTGAGTTTGATTCCTGATAACAAATTAATTAATTAACAGGTAATCTAAAATATTAAAAACAAAAAAACAAAACAAAAAAGGGCTGGAGAATATAACTTAGTGGTAGGTCATTTGCCTAACTTGTGCAAAGATCTGGGTTTAATCCTCAGAACCGGGAAAGGGGTGGGGGTGGAGGGTGAATACACAAAAAATATCCTATGATTTGCTTCTCTAGAAACCAAGAATTGAGCCGGGCAATGCGGTGCATGCCCCATAACCCCAGCACTTGGGAGACTGAGGCAACAGGATCACCATGAGTTAGGGCCAGCCTGGGCTACATAAGCAAGTTCAAGGCTGGCCTACAGCACACAGCAAGACCATGTCTCTAAAAAAAAAAAGATGAAGAAGATAAAGAAAAAGAAGAAGAAAAAAGAAAAACAAAAGAAACCAACAACTGAATTAAAATTTTAGAACAGACTGGCAAACAGCCAGTGTCAAATTCAAAAGCTGTAGTGCCAAAGATACAATAATAAGTATTGTGGGGTAGAATAATATACTGCTTAAGAGAATAATTGGCTCAGATTCTAGTTCTGCACAACAAGTATCTCTTAAGTGTCAGTTTATTCATCTTAAAAAATAGGGATACTACAGGCATGGTGGTGCATGCCTGTAAATCCAGCACTCAGAAAGCTGAGGCAGGAGGATCAGTGAGAATTGGAGGCCAGCCTGGGTTACACAGTTAGTTCAAGGTCAGCTTGAACTACAGTGAGGGATTCTGTCTCAAAAAAAACCAAACAAACAAAACAACAACATCAACAAAAAAAAACCCAGGGACATTATATATATCTAAAACGTACCAATAAAATAAAAAAATTTTAAATAAGGATAAGAATAGAGCTATTATGAAAAACAAGATCACATAAAGCACTCAGAACAATGTAAACACTCAATAAAATGGCAGTTATTACCATTAGCAATATGGCTGCTTACTGTGTATCAGGCACTATATTCTAAATTCTTCACCTGAGCTCCCTCTACACTGTGCCCAGCAAATCAAAACTCCAGGGCTGGGACCCAGGAAATTGTCTACATAATAAGAGCTCCACAGGATTCTGACAACCTGGATTTAGTAAACACTTTTCTTTAGCACACCACAGTAATTCATTAACACCATACCTATCTAGTGCCATCTAGATCTGCTTACTCAGAATTCTCACTATAACCAGGAACAGTGCTACTTTAAGATCTTAACCAACTCTTCATGAACTCTAGTCACCCTTCCTCACTTACCATTTCATGCTGGCTTTTCCAGAGTACAAGAAAAACCATCTGTTTTAAGGACTACCTTCAGGCTGGGGATGTAGGTTAGTGGTAGAGTGCTTGCCTAGCACATATGAACCCCTGGGTTCAACCCCCAGCACCACGAAAAAGCTGAAAACCAACAATATAAAATCTAAACCCCAAAATCTTCTATTTTGAAAAGCATGAGCATTGGGACCACATAACCTATGATTCTTATCCTAGGTCTGCCACTGGCTAGTCTTTGATCTTGGACAAGTTATTTTACTAACTGTACAATGTATCAATAAAAGTATCTGCAGCATTTACTTCAGAGTTGTTGGTGAGAAATTATTATATAGAGTTTAGAATAAAAACCTAGTGTACAACAAGCTTTATGTAAATGTTAGCTATTATTATGTCATTCATGACAAAAACTACTAGTTTTCCATTTGTGTATTTATTTAAAGGTTCCCATTAAAATTACTCTAAGTTACAAACTGAAGTGATTTTTAAGCTGGGTTTAAAAATGTAGTAAAATCTAAATGTGGTGTAAAAAACAAAAACATACAGGAGGGGGAAAAGCCAAGAGCTGGGAGATAAAAATGTAATTAAAATCAGGTACCAAAGCCGGGCGTGGTGGCACACGCCTTTAATCCCAGCATTCGGGAGGCTGAGGTAGGCGGAGCGTTGTGAGTTTGAGGCTGGCTTTGGCTACAACATGAGCACAAGCCCGACCTGAGGTACATAATGCGACCCTGCCTCAAAAAAAAACTAGGGCCGGGAGTTTGACTCAGTGGCTTAAGCACCTGTTTGGCAGGCGCGAGGTTGTGAGTTCGATCACCAGTAGGAGGTGGGGGGAGCAGGTACCAAATGACTGTTGGCTAGGGATGCAGTGGTAAAGTGTTTGTCTAGCATGTATGAGACCCTGGGCTTAATCCCCAGCACCAAAACAAAACAACGCCAAATGATTGTTATAAAAGTCTTGAAGAGGGCTGGGGATATGGCTCAGTGGCACAGCACCTGCCTGGCAAGTGCGAGGTCCTGAGTTCGCTTCCCAGTACCAAAACAAAAAAGTCTTAAAGAAACACTTTTCTCTGAGCCACAGTTTTCCTGTATATAAAATGAACACAATGCCAGGCATAGTGGCTCATGACTGTAATGCCAGCACTCAGAAAGCTAAGGCAAGAGGATAGCCGTGAGTTCAAGGCCAGCCTGAGCTACATAGTGAGTTTAAGGCCAGAATGAACTACAAAATGAGACCCTGTGTCAAAGACAAACACAAACACAAAGACAAACGAACAAAAAACCACCACCACAACCAACAACAAAAAACTAAAATGAACATACTGAGTTGTACACAGAAGGTCCTGGGTTTAATTCCCAGTACTGTAATGGATGGATGGCTAGATGGGATGGGTGAATGTATAAAAACATGTGGATCCCTTCCGGCTCCAGAACCTGAGGTTTCTATACAATCTATCTTTGCCCTGTCATATTCAGAACCCTATTCATTAAGGATACAATGACAAAGAAAGCAAAAGCACAGCTCATAGAGACTAATAACACAGGTGCTGGGGTGGGGGTGGGGGGTCCTTAAAGTTTGTTGTTAACAGAATTTGGCCTGTAGTACATGTACTTCAAAACTTAAAAAAAAAAAAAAAAAAAAAAAGAAAGAAAGAAAGAAAAAAGCTCTCAACTGAAAGAGGATACAGGGAAAGAAAATTTCTAGACATAATCATGAATTTTATAAGGCCTGGGAAATATAACTATACTTAGTGCTAAGGATACAGAATAAACAAAACTAGATAACCAGTACAAGGTAATATATTGTGGTTTTAGCAAAAACCATGGCTGACTCTAAACAAGCAAAAAGAGAAGAGTAAGCTGAGGGTGGTGGCATGTGTTCCAAGTCACAGCTACTCATGAGGCTTCTGCAGAGGATCACTTGAATCTAGGAGTCTGAGGCCACCCTAAGCATCTCAAAAAAAAAAAAAAATAATAATGCATATGATAACTGTGTAACTCAAATGAAAATATCTGTAACATCTTACATGAGAGATCTGAGAATCTGGTGAATCTGGCATCCACGGGGGATCTGTAACCAATCCCACAGATGCTGAGGGATGACTACACAGGAAAAGGGTATAAAGCAGTGCCTGACACAAGTACAAGTGTCAGCTGTAATGACAACAACAACACAAGACGACAACTAAACACCGTCAAGGCTCAGGGCAAATGCTGCCTCCTCCATAAACCTTCTATCTGGAAGAAACCATTCTCTCCTCTGAATTTATATAGTACTATAAACTGTCATCTCTCTCAAAATACTTCTGCCACTCTCATTATCTGCATATATGCTTTCTTCATTATTGGACTTTAAATTCTAAGAACAAAATCACTTTTATATCATTTTATCATCTCTAGCTCCTTATACAATGACACCCTGCTCCTAGCAATCTACTGTACTACTGCAGAACATCTGTGGATCGGTGGATATTTGGTCATGGGTAGGATACTTCTGCCAGCGTGCAAAGCCTTAGCTATTCTTACCACAACATCTTCCAAGATCTTAGTTGGGCAAGGTCTGGAATGAAATTCAAAGTGCTCATCCTCCTCTGACTTCTTTTTTGATTCTCGCTCCTGGATTCTTTTCTCAATTTCCAAATCAAAGCCAATAGGCTGAGTGGGTGCTTTCACAGGGGGTCTCTTCAGCAAGATGGGCCCACCTTCCAAAATTCTGGGATCAACTTCTCGTGCTTTGAATTTGTATCTGCAAGGTAGAAGTTTAAATAATAACCACAAACAAACAAACTTAAATTAAATGAAAACTAAATAAACAACAAAGTGGAACAAAAACTAATAATCATTGAGATGACCCAGCATGCACAGTAAAATTTTCACTGTCTGCTTCAAGGAAAATAAATGAGACGGGCCTAACATTGCCACCATTTTAAGGGTCCTCTTCATGGAGGAAGTTCCCCCTCCTCAAAAGTTGAAATGGATTTGAAAAAAAAGAAAAAAATTTTTTTTGAGATTCTGTGTCATCCCAGTAGGAATGATTATTAGCATGAATACCAAAAAAAAAAAAAAAAAAAAAAGGTGGTGGCACATGCCTATAATCCCACCAAACCTGAGGCAGAAGGACCACCCCAAGTTCAAGGTCAACCTGGACTACAAAGAAAAAATGTAAGTACTATTAAGGATAGGGTTGGGGAAAGGAAAATTCTACCCTGATGAAGGGAAAGAAAATTAGTATAGCCACCATGGAAATCAGTATGAAGACTCGCCCAAAAACCATTTGATGCAGATATACCATTCCTTAGTATATACTTGAAGCAATTAAAGTCAGAATACTATAAGGGACACCCACGTAACCATGTTTACTGAAGCACAATATACAATACTGAAGACATGGAATTGCTCTAGGTACCCAATAGCAAATGAATAAAGAAAATGTGTTATATATATATATATGTATGTATATATATATATATACATACACAATGGAGTATTATTCAGCCATAAAAAAGATTTAGTCATTTGTAGAAAAATGGATGGATCTGACTGGGTATGGTGGCATACACCTATAATCCCAGTACTCAGGAGACAAAGATAGGAGATGCTTTGAGTTTAAAGCCAGGGTGGGCTACATAGTGAGTTCAGGGACAGCCCCAGTCTGAACTACAAAGCAAGACCTTATCTCAAAAAACAATAAACAAAACAAAATAAATAGGATGGATCTGGAGACTACCATTATTGAACAAAATGAGCCAGACTGAAGACAAAAGTCACATGTTCTAAGACGACAAGAAAGTAGGAGACTACTGCAATTGTTTCCCCCCAATCTAGCCAGAAAATAACCTTGAAAACTAGGGATCAAAAATGCCAGCCCGGGGGCAACCCACTCGGGCCCCCTTCTGTCCCTTAGACAGAAGCTTTCTTTCTCTCAATAAATATCTTCTGCTCTTAAAAAGCAGCCCAATCGGCCTATCCTTGCCTTATCTGCCTTAAGAGAAGCCACCGAGCAAGAATAGGTATGGCAGGTGAGGCAAGGATAGGACAACTGGGGTTGGCATTTTTGATATTTAATTTTCAAGGCTGATTATTTTCTGGCTAGGTCTTATTTAGGGTTATCAGAAAAGAGGGAAGGAATAAGGGAGAAGGGTATTTTATATATATATATATATATATATATATATATATATATATATATACACATATATATATATATATATTTTTTTTTTTGGTACTGGGGCTTGAACTCAAAACCTTGTCCTCTTGCCAGGCAGGTGCTTGTGCCACTGAGATAAACTCCTGGCCCAACCATTATATATATTAAACTCTCCCTTCAAAAATAAGTGAAACTAGAAGGGAGGATAGGAGAAAGGGAGTGTCACGGAGGAAATGATTAAAGTATACTATGTGCGTGTACAAACTTACCAAAATGAAACCCTTTAATATGTGTAGTTAATATGTACCAATATGCACCAATATAGGGGAAAAAAAGAGATCATGTAGTTTGTAATTTATCACTGGTTTTTAAAATTCAGAATGTTTTTAAAAAATATTTACCTACTTTTAATCAATAAAATTTTGTATATTTATTGGGTTAAACAAGAAAGAAAATAGGTTCCAATGCTAACCATTTAAGTTCTAGTTTCCTCCACTGACAGTACCTGTAAAAAAATTCCGTAGGCAATCATAGAATGAGAAGTTACCTAACCTAACTATAGAAGATATTCTTTAAATGGAACTTTAAGAAAGTCCTCTCACTCCAACCGCTGAGCTAGATTTTTACCAGTTTACAGCCCAGGGTATCTCCATATTCCCACTTTCAGGCCTTTCATCGTACAGGCAGGGGCACAGCCTGCAAAGCCTACAACTCAAGTGGCACAGATTTTCATGAAAGGAAAATAGCGACTGTCATTCTCATAGAACTGTGAGAAAGCAGGCAGGTTTCTTGGAATTCTTGCGCAGACATTTTCAGTAGCACTTACTGCTGCAATTTCTCAAGCTCTTCTGCCTCCTGTTCTGCTGTACTTTTGCAGGTCACAGGCCTTGCTCGATGCTTGGTTTGCAGTACAGGGGTCTGTGGCTCTGTGGACATCTTGGTCACAGAAGACTTTGAGGGTACCAGGCCTGGAAAACAAGATTACAGACATTTGCCTCACTCACCAACATCTGGTTTACCTGTCAGCGCTGACTCAACAATGTAGCCCCAAAGATGAATAAGCAAACTGGAGCAGCTGGTCCTCCACACACAGCATGACATACCAGTCAACATGACAATGTTATTTCCTTCTTGCTGTCACTCTTTACTGAGAGAGAGCCTGTGGGCAAATTCTCGTGTCACCACCTAAAATTAAAATCCATTCCTGTCTGATGGGTTCCTTAATATTGCACAGGCCTGTACTTCTCTACTGACAACACCAACTATTTTGCTTGTTATTAACAAATAAGATTTTCGAGCTGGGCGTGGTGGCGCACGCCTTTAACCCCAGCACTCGGGAGGCTGAGGTAGGCGGAGCGTTGTGAGTTCGAGGCCGGCTTGGGCTACAATGCGGCGCAAGGCCGGCCTGAGCTACATAGTGCGACCCTGCCTCAAAAAACCAGGGCCGGGAGTTTGGCTCAGTGCCTTAAGCGCCTGCCCTGGCAGACGCGAGGCTGTGAGTTCGATTCCCGGTGCCACAAAAAAAAAAAAAAAAAAAAAAAGATTTTCGTATATGACACAAGATGAAAGACTCCAAAGACCAAGTGATAACTCTCAGTTTTACAAATTTCCTAAAAAGCATCTACAGACATTTCTCTTTCAGAGACTAAATTCAATTCCTGCAAATAGGTCATCAAATGAATTCATTGCTAAACAAAGGCTCATACGTATATGTATATTACAATATTCAGAACAAAGAAACAATCAAAGGAAACTCCAACTTGATGATTTTGCTTTTATTTGCATAATCTTACATGCAGTACTGTAATGTATAACAGAACATAAAACTATAATACTATACTACTATACAGCACATTCAGCAAAACAAAAAAGATACTAACTGGGCATGGTGGCAATAGTCTGTAATCCCAGCACTCAGGAGGCTGAGGCAGGAAGATCATTGCGAGTTCGAGACCAGCCTGGGCTACAAAGTGAGCTCAAGGCCAGCCTGAACCATATAGTGACACTGTCTCAAAAAGACAGAAAAAAAAAAAAAAAAGATATTGCAGCTTTATAAATAAGTACAGAACTGTATCCAAAAAAAAGCAGGGGGGGTGGTGTGTATGTCTGAGTGGCAGCTTGAGTCTCAACAGTTGTTGAACAGGTAGGGAGCTAAATGAGGATTATTTGTACATCAAAGCATCAAGACTAATTATCAAATGGAGAAAGTAAAAAGCCATTGTCATAGTATTGATATTAAGACTATCACTAACGCTCATAGAAGATACTGACTTACCTGGCCAGGGACAATCCTATCAATTGACATAATTAATTATTTAGAATGATTACTCTAATTTAGATCTTATCACAAAACAGTGGCATACCAAAATCAAATCTATGGGACTATGGGGCCAGGAATTTAGCTCAGCGGGATAAGCACCTGCCTAGCAAGCGTGAGCTTGAGAATTCAATCCCTGGTACAAAACAAAAAAAAAACAAAAAAAAAAAACATCTATTTTAGAAACAAGCAATGCTGCTGGGCATGGTGGCGCACACTTGCAATCCCAGCACTCAGGAGGCAGAGACAAGAGGATTGCTATGAATTCAAGGCCAGCCTAAACTACAAAGCAAGACCCTGTCTCAAAAATCCAAAGAAAAATGTGCCAGGGATACAGCTCAGTGGCACAAGCACCTGCCTGGCAAGCACAAGGTCATGAGTTGATTCCCAGTACCAAAATAAAAAAAAAAAAATTTTAAAAATAAAGGAAAGAAATCATGCTTCAAATATACATATAATCATAATTTAACTATTTAACTGTACAAAATTTTAAATAAAAATTTAAATTTTAAATAAAAATTTAAATAATGATTTTTTTATTTGAAAGAAATCAGATTCTAAAAAGCAGAGCATATCAGACTAAATCTCAGAGTCATATTACTTGAAAAGTCATGTTTAATACTTAACATTTCCATGACAGGAAATAGAGAGCATTATTTTCATAAAATAAAGTCTGACAAAATCAGATGCTATACTTAAAGGAACTCGTGTGGCTACCTCATTTAGTGCTAAACAAAGCCAATCCAAAAAGAAAAGAATTTAGAGACTTCAAAGGCAAAACAACCACATTCTGCTTTATCAGGAATACTAGGCCAAGACCAGGGATATAGCTCAGTGGCACAGTGTCTGCCTGGCACACATGAGGTCCTAACTTTGATTCCTGGTACCAAAAAAAAAAAGAAAGAAAGAAAAGAAAAGAAAAAGAAGAATACCAGGCCTGCCGGGCATGGTGATGTACACCTGTAACCCCAGCACTTGTGAGGCTGAGTCAGGAGAATCATTTCAAGCTCGAGACCAGCCTGGGCTACAAAGTGAGTTCAAGGCCAGTCTGAACTACATAGCAAAACTCTGTCTCAAAAAGAACAAACAAAATAATACTAAGACTATTCTCTTGGCCACTATTTTATACCACCTCTAATCCTCACTTCTTACCATCTTATAGGAATTATTTTCATAAAGAGAGAAACTATTAAATTAGAAATCCCTTATCTAGCCACTGTATCTGTAAACCCATCAGCATTTGCTCACATTCCTCTTACTCTTCCATCACCCACACAAAGAACAATCACTCCTCCTGTGCTAAAAATTTTAGGGGAGGCTTCAGTCAGTAATGATGTCAGTCGGAAACTTACTAATATCTTCCTTCTTGCTCCTCAAATGATATCTGTTAGGGGTTCGCTTATGGAACGCTTCAACCTGCTGTGCCAGAGGCACATATGTAGAAGAAGCCTCATCAAATGTTCTCTTTTTTCCTTGGGACAAGTTGAAAGGCTTAATAATAGTACACCCCTTCGCCACTCGAGCCTGTAAAGAGAAAAGTCGTTCCCCAACTGAAATGTTACACGACAGCACAATCTACCACAAGCCACACATTCAGAGAGGATCAAAATAAAAAGACCTTAAGTAAAGC
The DNA here is from genome assembly GCA_004363535.1 of Dasyprocta punctata. NCBI lineage: Eukaryota > Metazoa > Chordata > Mammalia > Rodentia > Dasyproctidae > Dasyprocta > Dasyprocta punctata. The sequence goes on from RJWM01018664.1 coordinate 17,454, forward strand.
CAAGATAATTATATTATGAAGTTTGCTAGTCCTTCAGCAAGGATTATAACTAGTCTTTCATCTTTTTTTGGGAGACAGGTTCTGACTGACTCTAGGCTGACCTTGAACTCATCATCCTCCTGCCTCAGTCTCCCAAGTTCCCAAATATTGCGATTACGGTTGGCTGGCTTGCTTGCTTGCTTTTTGTTGAGGAAGAAGTGGTCTAGCACTCAGCAAAACGTTCATTCACAACAGTATATATGCACTTTTCCTAAGCATGTCAATGTTTTGAACCAATGAAGAGCAAGCTTTCTTAGCATTCAAGGAAAGAGCTGAGAAGTAACCTATCCCAAGCCCATTTAAAAAAAAAAAAAAAAAAACCTGAAAAAAACTGGCTTCTGGTCTGCATCAGATCAGACAGATTCCTGAATCTGCATCTGTACATACATCCCCTCAAACTGACTGATGAAAAAAAGTCTACTCCCTGGATCATTGGTCTTGTAAGACTGCTGTCTGGCTGAAAACAAAACTTTTCAAAGACATATCTGAAAAGCAACAGCACAAACCCTAGGCTTAAGATTATAAAAGATGGGGCGGGGTTTTGCTCAGCAGCACAAGCGCCTGCCTGGCAAGCGCAAGGTTGTGAGTTCAATCCCCAGGACCAAAAAAAAAAAAAAAAAAAGAGAGAGAGAGAAAGAGAGAGAGAGATTACAAAACACTGACTAATCCTGACAAGTGTGAGTAGACTAAGTTCTAGAATTTTTATTTAAGATCATCATTGTTTTCACTGGACTTCTATTTATGAAAGTATACAGGAACCCAATTTTTTCCCATAAGCCTTATTGTATTTTCTACACCACTGTGCAGACACAAGATTTTCCCAATTTTGCAGCAGTAGAAATGCAATTACCTACAAGTTCCTGTACATAATTCTATGTGCCTTATGTACCTTAATTTAATTTTCACAGCACCTTGCTAAGAGGATTCCCAGAAGTACTGTGAATCATCCAAAGCACAGCTTAAAGATTTACATAGCTTAATTCAAAACATACGCTTGTTGGGCAACCCACTGTCTGGGCCCCCTTCTCTCCCTCTCAGATAGAAGTTGTCTTTCTCTCAATAAATTCTTACTACTCTTAAAAAAAAAATGCTTCTTTCAACCAAACTATTGTAATTAGTAACCACAACTGTGATACCTGAAATCTGAACTGAATTAGCAACAAGAATATTCATCTACACCATCAACTTACAGGAGATGGAGGATGCTTTCGCAGTTCAGCTGTAAAGTTCACTTCCTTATACTCCTCCTGGTTCTTAGGATGTTTTTTGATTCGCTCATCTGTGCAGAAGTGAAAGTCAACTGCTTTAGTTACCTGGCTCACTGATTTCTTCACAGGTTGCCCTGAGGAGCAGAAAGAGACATACAGAGAACATTAAGAATAGAGAACATCAGCACCAGGCATGGTTGTGCATGTCTATAATCCTAGCACTTGAGCTGAGGCAGGAGGATTACAAATATGAGGCCACTCTGGGCTACATAATTAGTTCAAGGTCCGCCTGAACTATACAGCAAGACCGTGTCTCAAAAAAAACAGGAAAAAAATAGAGACCATCAATAAATCCCTTTTACTCTATCCTTTCACTACTTCAATTATCATGGATCTAATTTTGTTCACTACCTATATGTAACCCCATACCCAAAGGAGTCCTCTGAGATACTAACACATGTGTCATATTCATTGAATCTTATTAGGTTTGCAGCCCTTTGTCAGATGCAAACAAAAGACTTAAAACAGGGAAGAATTCCATTTCCGGTGTAGTCACAGGTTTGGAGTCAGTGGGATACGTCTGATAGGAAAAGTTATAGACCGACTTTGTGTGGCCTCACACGTTAGCCAAGCACTCTACCACTGAACTACACTGCTAGCCCTTATGAACTGACTTTAACGGCTGGGGATTTAGCATAGCGAAGTAAGCGCCTGCCTGGCAAGCAAGAGGTCATGAGTTCCGATCCTTGGTACCAAAACAAACAAACAAATAAAAACAACCTTAACTTAGCGTCTCTAACAGGAAAATGAAATCATATAATCTCCAGGGATGCTTTTCAACCCATTAAGAAAGACTTCATACCTTTGACTCCATCAAAAACCTTATGCCAGAGTAAAAAGACTGTGATCTCTCCCCTAAGGTATACTTTTCAGTGCAACTGGTTTGACTCAGCTCTCCCTTCCTGTCTCTAAGATAATGAGGATAGATAACAATAAATTGGTTTATCCTCTGCTCCAATCCCATCTAGTTCCACCTTTTTCTGATAAAAAAGAATAGCATGCTCTAAGGGCCAATGCAGGTAAAATATTGGAATAATCTCTGGGATATAAATGAGACCCATGTTCAGTCTTATTTTTCTGCTGACTACTGAGAAATCATTTTTGCAGAGAAGAAACCCTGTCAAGATTATAAGAAGCACCCTCATAAAATACTCAACCAGATCCCAACTGACCTGCTCCTGCAAGAGCAAGTTTCTTGAACTCTTCGTTCTTTTTCCGCATTTCTACCACCTCTTGCTGCATTTTCATGCTCTTCTCCAACTCCTGCTCCTCAGTACTTTTGAGAACCTTTTGCCTAAAGGGCAAATCAGTAAAGCAAATTAGAGAAAAGACAGGGATTCAATGATTCAGAAGAATATACAGGCATTGCATAGACTATGTTTTTGATCTATGATAAAATAACCATCAAAACCAAAAAGTATTATCTAATAAACAATACTAACTTAATTATATAACACTATAAACAAATGTAAAAATTAACATACATATCAAATATTTTATACCAATACATTGAAAATTTTTATTTTTTAATTTTATTTATTTATTTTTTGTGGCACCAGGGATTGAACTCACAACCTTGCGCCTGTCAGACAGACGTTGAAGTCACTGAGCCAAATTCCCGGCCCTGGTTTTTTGAGGCAGGGTCACATTGTGTAGCTCAGGCCCACCTTGCGCTTGCGTTGTAGCCCAAGCTGGCCTTGAAGTCACAACGCTCCTCCTACCTCAGCCTCCCGGGTGCTGAGATTAAAGGCTCGCGCCACCACGCCCGGCTCATTGAAAATTTTTAAAGATAGCTAAAACAGGGGCTAGGGATATAGCTCAGTGGCATAATGGCCTGCCTGATACGTACAAGATTCTGAGTTCAATTCCTGGCACCAAAAAAGAAATAGCTAAAACAGCCTATAAAAGGTACTTGAAAGATTCACAGATCTCATTATGCAATGATTTAGCCGGGGTTTTTTTGTTTGTTTGTTTTTTGTTTTTTGTTTTTGCGGTACTGGGGGTTGAAATCACAACCTCATGCCTGCCAGACAGGCGCTTAAGTCACTGAGCCAAACTCCCGGCCCTGGTTTTTTGAGGCAGGGTCGCACTGTGTAGCTCAGGCCAGCCTTGCGCTCGAGTTGTAGCCCAAGCCTGCCTCGAACTCACAACGCTCCTCCTACCTCAGCCTCCCGAGTGCTGGGATTAAAAGCGTGCGCTACCACGCCCGGCCCTTTTTTTTTTTTTTAATGATTCAGCTTTTATTACACATGAAAAAAATCTTTTTTAAACATTCTAATCTAAAAAACCAGTAAAATCTGGCGCAGTGGCACAGGCCTATAACCCCTAGCACTGTGAGAGGCTAAGGTAAGAGGATTGCAAGTTCAAGCCCAGCCTGGACAACTTATAAACTCAGGAGATCCTGTTACAAAATAAAAAATAAAAATTTAAAAATGAGAGATTTGAGAATATAACTCACTGTAAAGACCTTGAGTTAAATCCCCAGTAGGAAAGGAAGAAAGGAAAGGAAAGGGGAGGGGATGGGAGAGGAGGGAGGGGAAGGGAAGGGAAGGGAAGGGAAGGGGGTGGGAGGGGAGGGAAAGGAAGGGAGTAAAATGAAGCTAGGAATGTAGTTCAGTGGTGGAGTGCTTGACTAGCAAGCACAAGGCCCTGGGCTTGATCCCCAGCTCTCCAAAACAAATAAGAATGGTGAATAATAAAATAAGAATGGGAAAAATATTTACAAGAAATATGGCAATAATGCAAATTAGGTATAACAGAAGATTGACTAGATGTCAAATACCAATTCTGCCATTTCTGTTTCCTATATAGACTTGAGAAAACTAACCGGTCTTAGTCTATTTTCTCCACTGAAAGTTGAGGAACAGAAAATTCATGCTCACAGAATATTTATGACTACTAAATCAGATGATTCTGAAGTAATTGCCATATGTTTAAATTCAACACACAGTGGCCATTCTTAGTACAAGTATCACTAAGATCACTTAAAGAAAGAGACAATTCATTAAAAAGAAATTTGGAGATGTTTACAATAATAGTAACAGTAACACAATCAAGTCAGCAAATAAGTGTTAAAATAATTTGATGCTGGAGATGAAAAGAGACATGATAGTTAAAAGGATATGAAAATTTCAGACAAAACAATCAAGTGTTTATTTAAGATCTATTACACAGCATAGTTAACACAGTAAGAATAGTGTATGGCAAATTTCAAAATTACTGAGTGAATTTCAGTTGTTCCCCCCATAAAAAATGTTAAATATTAGTAGTGCTTAAGCTAAAATCAGAATGGATCAAAGACCTTAATATTAAAACAGAAACATTAAATCTGCTGGAAGACAGAGTAAGTAAAACTCTTGAAGACACTGGTGTAGGAAAAGACTTTATGAACAAAACCCCGATTGCACAGGAACTATCACAAAGAATCAACAACTGGGATCTCATCCTATTGAAAAGGTTTTGAACAGTAGGAGAAGCCATCAACAGAGTGAAGCGACAACCCACAATATGGGAGAAAATGTTGCCAGCTGTACCTCAGACAAAGGATTACTATCGAGAACATACAAAGAGCTAAAAAAAAAAAAAAATCAGTCCTCCATTTAAAGACCCAATTCAAAAATGGACATCTGAAATGAATACACACTTCTTAGATGAAACAGCAAATAAATATGTGAAAAAATGTTCAACATCACTGGTCATTCAAGAGATACAAATTAAAACACTGAGATTCCACCTTACCCCCGAAAGAATAGCTATCACCAAGAAATCAATAACAAAGCCAGGTGAGGTGGCTCATGCCTGTAATCCCAGTACTCAGGAGACAGAGGCAAAGGCAAGAGAGGATCATTGCAAATTTGAGACCAGCCTGGGCTACAAAATGAGCTCAAGGTCAGCCTGAACTGCATAGTGAGATCCTGACTCAAAAAAGGAAAGAAAGAAAGAAATCTAAAGAATTAAAAACATCATACTGCAGCGATGTATGTGCACCCATGTTCATAGCAGCACAATTTGTAATAGCTAGATCTTGGAAACAAGCTAAATACCCATCAACTGAGGTATGGATAAAAAAGAAGTGGCAGTTTTATGTGATGGAGTACTACTCAGCCATAAAGTAGGATAAACTGGAGACTTTCATAGGTAAATGGATGCAACTTGAGGCCATACTCATAAGTGAGATAAATCAGACACACATGTGTAAACATCGTATTGTCTCACTAGTATGAGAAGCTGAAACAACATATGCATATATATACATATATGTATATAAAAAAGATAGTTAAGATAGTTATACTACTAATTTCTCTGAGGTCATTTAAGAGAAAGATTTGTGCTGGTATTGCTCGGACATTGACTACAGATGTGTTGTGCTCTCTGGTGAATGATTCAGGAATGACAATGCACAATGTAAGTACCATTGTTGACCCTTGACTTGACTTGAGATTTTTTTTTCTCTTTGAAATAAAATGGATTTCTAGCCGGGCGTGGTGGCACACACCTTTAATCCCAGCACTCGGGAGGCTGAGGTAGGTGCAGCATTGTGAGTTTGAGGCTGGCTTGGGCTACAATGCAAGCGCAAGGCTGGCCTGAACTACATAGTGCGACCCTGTCTCAAAAAACTAGGGCCGGGAGTTTGGCTCAGTGGCTTAAGCACCTGTCTGGCAGGCCCGAGGTAGTGAGTTCGATCTCAGGTGCCACAAAAAAATAAATAAATACATAAATAAAAGGATTTGAAAATAATATATGTAAATTTTTTTAAAAAAAGATGGAAAGACCTCCCATATTCATGGAAAAAAAATATTGGTAGTGCTGGCTATATTACCTTCATTTAATTATTCAATGTTGTTGCTAAAAGTCATTAACATTCCTTTGCATCCCATAAATATATAAAATAATAAGCTGCCAACTTATAAAATTTAAAAACTAATTTGATACCATCAATATTGTACCAATTTTAAAAAGGGCTAGGAATTAGCTCAGTGATAATCAATCTGCTTGCCTAATGTAGGTTCAATCTCCAGTAAGAAAAAAAATTAAAAACCTTTGCAGGCTGTGGTGGCACATGCCTGTAATTCTAGCACTCAGGAGGTTTTTGCAAGATCACAAGCCTGGGTTACCTAGTAAATTCAAGGCCACCTGGACTGCCTCAAAAAACCAAAAATACAAAAAAGAAGTTAAAAGAAAAAAAAAGAAAGAAAGAACAGCCAGACATGGTGATGCACACCTGTAATTCCAGCACTCAAAAGGCTGAGGCAGGAGGATAGCCATGAGTTCAAAGCCAGTCTGGGCTACACAGTGAATTCAAGGCCAGCCTGAAGTACACAGTGAGATCTTTTCTCAAAGAGATAGATAGATAGTCAGACAGACAGACTCATTCAAAGCCAACAGGAGTATAAATTGTTACTTTAATTTCAGAAATTAAATTGGCAACAAATGTCATACCCACAAAATCATGAGACACTTTAATCAAAGAATCTCTTCTGAGATTTCACAAACAAATGTCTGTGCCTATAAAGCTAGTTTATTGATTACTGTATAATCACTGATGATTGTGAAAAACCAGGAAATACATTACAACAGAAAATGGTTAAATATAATTTGATAAAATATTAACAATACCAATAAAGTATAAACACAAAGATATGCAGCAGTACAGGAAAACAGAAATCTCCGGGCAAGTGACTAAGCAGAACCCAAAGGTTGTTTATTCACTGACTGTGAAACGATGTATATATAAGTAAAGGCCAAAGGCAGCTTTAAAAAAAATGTGAAAATATCTGAAAGTTTTAACAAACAGCTGAGGATATAGTTCATCAGCACAGCGCCTGCCAGGCAAGCACAAGGTCCTGAGTTCAATTTCTGGTACCAAAAAAATAAAAAATAAATTAAAAAACACAAACTTCAACTTAGATAGTAGTAAGAACCTTTATTAACTTTTCCTTTTATATTTAAATAATATATTTTCTCATTATTTAGGGTTTCAGCAGCACCTAGAATAGTGGCAGCAATTCACCTACCATGAACACAGCTTTAGGGCTTTCCCCAAGCTTTCGGTGCACTACAATGACTGCAGATGCACCCATGTGTAATTATACTCCATTCACTCTTAAGTTTAACCTGGAAAAGAAAACTTACTTTATAGTTGGTACATGAGGCGCAGTACGTCTGCCCTTGGCTTTCTCTGGGAAAAATTTATTCTTTTTGGAAGTATCTTGATCATTGCCCTCTTTCTCTTCCTCCGGCTTCTTTCTGTTTTGAGAACTTGAGTTAAAAAGGACAAAAAACATACACTCAATTCCCTAATGCATACTTCACCTCCCTAAATCTATCAATATAACTCAAATGTTCTCATTTTTAGATTAATAAAGATGCTGTAATCACAAAATGCTTCTAATAGTATCATTAGATCATTACTCCATGTCCAAATGAGGCCCACAGCTTGGAAATGCATGGCTTGCTTGGGTTACATTAAGTGAGGAAGAATTGTCTTGGGTCGCATGCAAAAATATAGTTAATGTATATAAGTTTAAACAAATTCCCTTTTTATTTTTATTTTTGGTACCGGGGATCAAACTCAGAACCCCGCACCTACCAGGCAGGCGTTTAAGCCATTGAACTAAATCCCCGGCCCTATTTTTTGAGACTTGAGCTCACTTTGTAGCCCAGGCTGGTCTCGAACTCAATGATTCTCCTGCCTTAGCCTCCTGAGTGCCGAGATTAAAGGCATGTGCCACCACACCTGGCTACAAACTCCCTTTTTAAAAATACACTTTTTATTATAACAGAGGTGAGTTTGACCTGACAGTCTGGGTAAGTGCTTTTTGAGAAAGATTTTGCTTTTTTTTTTTTTTTTTTGAGACAAGTCCTCACTATATAGCCCAGGCTGGCCTCAAACTCACAGCAATCCACCTGCCTCAGCCTCCCAAGTGCTGGGATTACAGAGGCACACTACCATGCCCAGCGATTTCACTTTCTTTATATGAATACTACAATTCCTTTATCATACATTTGTTTTTCTCTTGAACATGGATGTTATGCCTACAGATATAGCAGTTATCTTGTGACAGTCAATCAGAAGTCAAAGTAAACCAGGCATGGTAGCACATGCCTGTAATCCCACCACTTGGGAGGCTGAGACAGGAGAAGCGCGAGTTCAAGGCCAGCCTGGACTACATAGCAAGACCCTGTCTTAACAAAACCAAACCAAACAAAATAAGCCAAAGGAAAAAGCTAAGAAAAGCAATAGAACAGCCATCTTGAGCAACAAGTACAAAAAAAGGCTAAGTATCACAGATGATAGCTTCGTATCATTCAGCAACTGAACCAAAACAAGCAGAAAACTATTTGTAAACTTCTATAAAGCAAAACAAGTCACTATTACTTAAACATTCTAGTTGAATACTATTTGCCACAAAACAGATTACTAACTTATAAGCACAGGGAAAAATTTGACTTGTTCTTAGCCACAGAAGTGAACTGGGGTAAAACCTGTGTCAACTAGGATGACACACCCTCCACAACTCAGGTAATAATTCTGCTCATCATGGCAATAGTTTAGGAGTTTCCCAACCCTGGGTGCACTGGACTGAAGATGTATCCACTTGTAATTCTACTTAGTAAACTCAAAAGTTTAAACTCAGGAAAGAAATTTAACTTACAGGTGGTGGTATACAAAGACTCGTATGTCTGCCCTTAGCAATAACAAGTGTGTCGCTTAGCCCGGCATGGCGGTGCACACCTGTAATCCCAGCACTCAGGAGGCTGAGACAAGAGGACTGGCTCAAGTTCAAGGCCAATCTGGGCTGCATAGTGAAACTCTGCCTCAAAAAAAAAAAAGCTGTGTGTACTTACACTTTCATTTTTTTGGAAGGTGGAATTTCACTGATTACAGGAGTGGCACATCTCTTTGCCTTCATGGGAACATGGTGTTTTTCTTTCTTCTCCAAATTCTTCTGAGCAGAGAGTCTAAGAGATATCCTATGATAGAGACATTGATAAAATCTTTAGCCATGAAGAATGCATCTACTACAGATATGCAAATTTCTTCAGAAACGTGAAATATGTCAAACAATAGTTATGAAAAATTTAGCACGAGAGGAGGGAAAATACAGAGAATTGACATATGTTATGCACATACACCAACTCTCCACAATGAATATAATCATTATGTACCACAAATATTTACTAATAAAATTTTTTTAAAGTTTTAAAAAAATGTAGTTACTATCTATACTCTCAAAATCTAATCTCTTGCTGATAGTTTTTGAAATTCAAAACTAGTATTTGAACATTAGACCTCAACAAAGGTGATTTTAAAACACAAATAAGAAAACAGAATGGGGTACAATAAGGTAGGCCTGTGGTCCCAGTTACTCAAGAGGTTGAGGCAGGAGAATCTCTATGAGTCTGAGGCCAGCCTGAGCTACATAGTGAGTTCAAGGGCAGCCTGCACCACATAGCAAGACCCTAGTTCAAAAATAAATAAATAAATCTCTTGATCCATTAACATTGCATGTCCTTCCAGTTATTTAGATCATGTTTCATTTCTCAACATTTTCCGAGTAAAAGTCCTTAACAGTACAACACATCAAACAGGTTCAAAATAGTTAGAACCAAGTGTTTCGGATTTCACAGTTTTCGGGTTTTGGAATACTTGCATAGATTTTTACCAGTTGACCCCTCCAATCCTGAAAATCTGAAATCTGAAATGCTCCACCTTTCAGTGTCATACCATTGCTCAAGTTTCAGATTTGGAAGCATTTCTGATTTCAGAACAGGGATGCTCAACCTGTATTCAATTTTTTTTTTTTTTTTTTTGGTTCTCTGAGACAGGGTCTTGCATGTAGCCCAGGCTGGCCTCGAATTCACAGCAACTCACCTGCTTCAGCCTCCCAAGTGCTGGAACTACAGGCATTTGCCATGCCCGACCTTAAAGCTTTATTACAGAGAATTTTGAAATATTTGAAAATGAATAAAATATAATGAATGGCTAGGTATTCATTAGTCAGACTGAAATATTATCAATTCACAGTCAGTATTGTATCAATTTCCCTCACTCATTCACCTATATTTTGAACCAAATCCCAAATTCCATTTTTAATCTGTAAAAGTTAATCTCTAAGAGAAGGCATTCATTAAAAGACATGTATGTAGTACAGAAGGAATTTATCAGACAAATCATCCTGCAAATTATTACAAAATACAGATGACATTCAGATGTAACCATTTGAAGGCACTGCAAAGTAACCAAAAGCACAGGAACATTTTAATCCATGAAAACTGGCAACTGCAAAGTTCCCAAACACGGCAGCTCCAACAATATAAAACTAGTCTCATGTGATGGAGATGATAAAAGACAGAAATAAAGGCCAAAAGAGCATTTGGATATTTTAAGAGAAAATCTTGAAAATCTAGAGACACAAAATGTACTAGGAAAATCTGAACAAAAACTGCACAAATCCCTGCTTGGCTGCTAAATTACAAGTGCCTAGGAGAAACTGAAGGGGACAGCAAAAAAGGCAGGCAGAAACCAGGGAGGTGTCCTTCTCTAAGAAAGGTAACTGTGCCGAATAAGACTAGTAAAGTTGTTGCTTTGTGATTAAGCGAATCCTTCAACCTGTACATACAGGCTGAGTATTCCTTGTCAGAAATGAGCTTGGGTTTTAGATTGGCAGACTTTGGAATATTTGCATTTAAATGAGATACACTGAGGACAGGACCTATATCTAAGCAGAATGCTTTTTTATGCTTTGTATATATTTTTTGAGGGGGAAGGAACGCTGGGGATTAATCTCAGGGCCTCATATGAGCTAAGCACATACTAAAAACCTGAGCTAACCCCTAGTCTCTCATATTCACTTTACACATAGCCTATAGGTAATGTTATACCTTTTCATAATTTTGTGCATGAAACAAAGCTTCAAGGTATGGAGTTTTCCAGTTGTAGACTTATGTCAGTACTCAAAATGGTTCAGATTTTCAGGTTAGGGAAGCTCAACCTAAATGGATTAAGCATTCCTAACCTAAGTACATTTTCAGATTACGGTGGCACAATACTTAAATTTTCTAGTTTTGAAGTATCGTAAGACAAATCTTGGACCTGGTGGAACCCCTGAAAGTTTTGATGAAAAACACCTGACTATTAACTATACTTCAAAGTCAAGGCTGATCACTACCTATACAGGTACAGGGAAGATTCCAAGGAGCCAACTAAAAAGCAGGAGCTATAAGCTTTTAAAACCAACAAACCTGGACAGAAATCAATTGCTTCACAAACAAAGGACAATAGTTTGTATTAGAATCCAAGCAAGTTACATACCTGCCAACCAACACTATCATCATCATCTTCAGAAGAATACAACTGAACCCAGAGTTCCTAAAATGTAATTTTCAAATCTAATGTTAAACCACTAATGTAGCTGGGCATGGTGTCGCATGCCTTTAATCCCAGCACTCGGGAGGCTGAGGTAGGTGGAGCGTTGTTGAGTTCAAGGCTGGCTTGGGCTACAACGTAAGCTGTATATGAACTACATAGTGCAACCCTGTCTCAAGAAACTAGGGCCAGGAGTCTGGCTCAGCGGCTTAAGTGCCCGCCTGGTAAGCATGAGGTTGTGAGTTCAATTCCCAGTGCCACAAAAACAAACAAACAAACAAACAAACCACTAATGTAAAGACATGCAAAAAGAAAATGAAGAACTATACAACAGAGAAATGGAAACTACGTTTCAAGTGGACCAAGACATCAGTTGTGCTAAAGATTTCAGCAATGTTATTGCAAATTTGTTCAAAGCATTAAAGGAAAATTATTGCCTTAATGAGTAACCTACTAGAGATTCTCAATAGAGAAATGGAAACCAAAAAAGAACCTAACAGAACACACACTATACAGGCAAATGGCAGACTGGGGTCAGCAAAAGAATGCATCAGTGAAGCTGGGTATGATGGTGCATAATTACAGTCCCAGAAGGCTGACATAGGAGCATCACAAGTTTAAGCTCAGACTGGGCAACCTAGCAACTTAGATCCTGTCTCAAAACAAAAGGTTTAAAAAAAAAATGGCTGGGGAGGCCTTGACTTCAATCCCCAGAACTGCAAGACAGAGACAGACAGACCAACAGACCGACAGGCAGTCAGAGACACAGAGAGAGACAGAAAGAGACAGAGACAGAATGAGATAGAGATAGAGAAAAAGAGGGAGAAAGTGAGAAAGTGGGAAAGGAAAGGAGAAAAGGGAAGCAAGGAAATGAATTTAAACCAGAGGTAGAGGCACATGCCTTTAATCCCAGCATTCAGGAGACTGAAGCAAGAGGATCGCAGGGAATTTGAGGCCAGTCTGGACTGCATAGTAAGTTCAAAACCAGGCTGGAATCCAGAGTGAGATCTTATCTCAAAACAAAATAATTGGTGAATTAAAGATAAAATGAAATGAACCAATACAAAAGGAAAGGGAAAAAAAGAAAAAGTGAAGAGACTTGAAAGTCCTATAAAACAGTTCCATGTTCAAGACCAGTCTGGGCTACAGTGAGCTTAAGGCCAGCCTGAATTACATAGCCAGACCCTGTCTTAAAAAGCTGAGAGAAGCCATGCGTGGTGGTGCACATCTTTAATCCCAGCACTCAGGAGGCTGAGGCAGGAGGATCCTTGTGAGTTTGAGACCAGCCTGGACTACAAAGTGAGTTCAAGGCCAGCCTGAACTGCATAGTGAGACCCTGTTTCAAAAAATAGGTCTGGGGATTTAGCTCAGTGGCCTGGCAGGCACAAGGTTGTGAGTTCGATCCCCAGTACCAAAAAAAAAAAAAAAAAAGCTGAGAGAGGGAGGGGAAAGGGGGAGAGGGGAATGAGAACGGGTATGTACAACAATGCGAACAATCTCAAAAGCATTATGCTAAATAAACCAGACATAGGGCCAGGGATTTAGCTCAGCAGCTCAACTGGTTGCCTGGTAAACATAAGGTCATGAGTTCGGTCCCCAGTACCAAAAATGAAAAAAAAAAGAAACCAGACACAGAATGTGTTATATTGGCTGGGAATGGTGGTACATGCCTGTAATCCCAGCCCTTGCATTTGGGAGGCTGAAGTAACAAAATAAAGAATTCAAGGTCAGCCTGGCCTACATAGTGAGACTCTGTCTTAGAAAAACATTACATTTTATGATTCCATTTATATAAAATATCTACAACACATAAGTCCATAACTCAGAAAGTGATTCCATATGAGAGAAAAGAATAAAATAAAATAGTTAACTTTGGGTTAGTAATACAGTTCAGTAGTAGCATGCTTGCCTAGCATGCCTAAAGACATTTTCTAGACTGCAAAAAGTTAATTAATTAATTAATAAGATGGCTGACTTTATTACATAAGTTTCGTGTTAGTTAAAAGATAAAGATAAAATACAGACATTTTTCATACAAAACCTGAATCTGTCACCAACAGACCTGCACTATGAGAAATGCTAACAAAAGTTCTTTGGGCTGAACTAAAAGGACATCAGACAACAATCTGGACTCATAGGAAGGAAAGTATACCAGAAATTATAAAATATGTGCATTTATACATATTATTAATTTTTTTAAAAGACATATCACTACTTAAAGTAATACAGAGAAAGGGTAGGAGGAGGTAGTTATACTTTTTCAACATTCTTATAATCCTGCCTAAAGAAATTAATTTAATATTGACTTTGAAAAGGTATGAGAAGTTAAAATATACATATGGTAATCTCTGGAAAAATTATTCAGAAGAAAAAAGCAAAAGGAATATAGTTATATGTAGTTTACATATATATTGTTTAAAAGCAAACAGAAGGAAGCCGGGCGTGGTGGCGCACACCTTTAATCCCAGCACTAGGGAGGCTGAGGTAGGAGGAGCGTTGTGAGTTCGAGGCCGGCTTGGGCTACAATGTGAGCAACAAGGCCAGCCTGAGCTACATAGTGCGACCCTGCCTCACAAAACCAGGGCTGGGAGTTTGGCTCAGTAGCTTAAGCGCCTACCCTGGCAGGCGCGGGGTTATGAGTTCAATCCCCAGTACCACAAAAAAAAATAAAATAAAATAAAAGCAAACAGATGAATTAAAAATAAAACAAAAATTAAATTAAAATACTAAAAAAAAATCATTTGAATGAGGACTAGGGATACAGCTCAGTGGTAGAACATTTTCCCACTAGCATGTTCAAGGCCCTGGGTTCACCGCCTACTACTGTAAAATAAGTATCTGAATAACAAACAGGAAAGGAAAAACCAAACAATAACAATAAAAAATGGGTGAGATGAATAAAAAAATTGAAGATCATAATGACAGATAAAATTAACCAAATCAGTAAATATAGTATAGGAATATTAAATACAAATTATAAACATTCTAAGCAAAACTCAAAGATCATGAGAGGAGATAAAAAAAGCAAGATTCTAAGCCTGAAGTGTTGGCACATGCCTTAGCACTCAGGAGGCTAAGGCAGGAGGTTAGCTGTGAGTCAAAGGCCAGCCTGGGCTACATAGTGAGTTTAAGACCAGCCTGAACTACATAGTGAGATCCTGTGTCTCAACAACAACAACAACAAATCAAAGGCAGGACTGGGTATGTAATTCTACGGTAAAGTGTATGATTAGCATGCATGAGGTCTTGGATTCAATCTCCAGCACCACAAAAGTAATAATAATAATAATAAATAAAAGGCAAAAATAGGTTGAAAATAAAAGGAGAGAAAAAGACTACACAAAATATAACCATGAGAAAGCTTAATTAATACTGAAAACCAGGCAAGGTAGTGAGTGCCTACAGTCCCATCTACTTAGGAAGCTTGAGCAGAGCAATTTGAAGCCACTCTAGGCAGCAAAGCAAGACCTCATCTCAAAAAAAAAATTTTTTTTAAAGGTAAACCTAAAGAACAAAGAGAGACATTTGATATTAGGAATATGTAACAATTATACCAGACTGAATCCTGACTCTGAAATGAACTTGCCCTGAGCAAGTACCTAATTTCTGAGCCTTACCTATAAAGTAAGCTTACAGCCCACAGCTGTGAAGTGTTAACTAAGGTACCATAAAGAGCCTCTCACAGAGGCGGGCGTGGTGGCCCATGCCTTTAATCCCAGCACTCGGGAGACTGAGGTAGGAGGAGCATTGTGAGTTCGAGGCCGGTTTGGGCTATAACGCGAGCGCAAGGCTGGCCTGAGCTACATAGTGTGACCCTGCCTCAAAAAAGCAGGGCTGGGAGTTTGGCTCAGTGGCTTAAGCACCTGCCCTGGCAGGTACGAGGTTGTGAGTTCAATCCCCGGTGCCGCAAAAGAAAAAAAAAAAAAAGTCTCTCACAGTACAGAGCCACAGGAAGGACTACTCCAACTAGGGAATTTTTGTCACAGCATCAGAAAGCGTTTACAGTATCACCACATTAATCATACTGCTTTGCTTCATCACGTGCATCAAGTTACTGGGTTTTAAACATTATTATTATAAATACAACATTTGAGCCCCCAGACAGTCTTACCTCTGAGGCTGGGCTGGAGTATTTCTTGATTTGGTTCCCTCAACTTCCAGGGTGCAACAAGCATTCGATGAATTAGAATGTTCCATAAGATTTATGTTTTCTGCCTCTTTGTAGTAAGTGTTCTCAACTGTGGGAGACCAAACATTAGCACTGAAATCCTAAAGAAAACCTACTTTGCTTATACATTTTTCAGGTGTGTCAAATTATAACATCCTACCCCATAAATATGTAGTTATGTGTCAGTTAAAAAAAATTTTTTTTAAAGTATTTTGGTTGAAGCAGAAATGAAGTGCCCATGGCCAATATTTGCTAGCCTTTTGCCAGCCTCAAATACCATATCCGAAAATCAGAAAAAAAGCATTTCAAACACATCTTCATCACATTTCACAACACCAGAACTCTAATAAAAATTTTGAAAGTTTTCATGGGAAAGAAATCACTGCAAAACAAAAACAAAAAACAAACAATAAACCCACTATCAACCAACTTGACCAAGCAGAGATCTAACTGTCCAAAAAAGACAGCAGGTTCCACATTCTTTGAAGCACATATGTGACACACACTTATCAAAACAGTCCATACTGTGAGCCAGGGAAACATGTCTCAATACATTTAAAAGGATCTGAGTCACACAAAGTATGCTTCGGACCATGGTGGCATTAAATCTTTGAGCAATCAGTGACAGAAAAGATTTCTAGAAAACCCCGCTCAAATATTTGGAATACATAACATAGTTCTCAATAACACCTGGGTCAAAGAAGATTTGAAAGTGAAAATTGTAAATATTTTGAATGAAATGAAAATGAAATTTCAACATATAAATTTGTTGCATGCTACTACAGCAGTAGAAAGAAACAGGCTTTCAAACCCAAGACTTCATCTGCCACCTTAAGGAACTAAAAAGGGTCTGGGAATGCTAACAAGTGGACCTGAGCATGTGAGAGATCCTAGGTTCAATCCCAAGCTAATTTTTAAAACTCAATAATTTTTTTTAAAAGTTGACCTGCTGGGGATTTAGCTCAGTGGCATTAGCACCTGCCTGGCAGGCGTGAGGTTGTGAGTTCGATCCCCGGTTCCAAAAAAAAAAAGTTGACCTGCATAAGGTGGCACATGCTGGGAAGGAGGCAGGAGAACTACAAGTTTAAGGTGGGAGCCTCAGCTCCGTGGCAGAATACTTCTCTACCATGTGCAAAAAAAGCGCGGTCCCAGGTTCTTTCAATCCTCAGTGCAGGATGAGGGTGGGGGTGGGGGTGGTATACTGGGGTAGGGGTGCAGAAATTCATAAAACAGAGAATAGAAAATAGAAAAACATCAGTGAAACCAAAAGCAAGCTCTTTGAGAAGATCAGTAGCAGTAATAAATCCCTAGCCAGACTGACCAGGAAAATAGAAAAGACACAATTTACCAGTATTAGGAATAAAAAAGGTGACATCATTATAAAATCTATAAATACTAAAAAGGACAATAACAAAATATTAAGAGAACCTTCTTGCCTATAATGTCTCTTTAATTATTTTCTATTTATTTATTTATTTTACTTTTCATTTGTGATACTTAGGTAATAATACATTCATCTTAAGAGTTGTTATATATACAATCTTTTTTTTTTTTTTTTTTTGTACCAGGGATCGAACTCGTGACCTCACACTTGCCAGGCAGGTGCTTGTGCCACTGAGCTAAACCCCCAGCCTATACATACAATTTGAATGACAAACTATCACAGTTTACTCAAAAAAAAGATTGTATCTGAGAGTATAGCTAGGTGATAGACAGAGCACATGTTCAGTATCCACAGGGTCCTGAATTCAATCTCTAGCAGCATAAAAAGAAAAAGATCATCTATATCTGCTAAAACAATTGAATTAAAGTCTTCCTACGACGAAAACTCATAGACCCAGATGATTTCTCCAATTCATTCTACATATAAAGGTTTAAGAAAGACATACCAATTCTACATAAATTCCTCTAAAAAACTACAAAGGGAGCATTTTCAACTCAATCTATAAGGCAGATTATCACACACAAAAGCAAAGCCAAGATCCCTCATAAACAAAGATGTAGAATTCTTTTAAGTTATCAAATTGAACTTAAAAGATTCATAAATTAAGTTATCAAATTGAACTTAAAAGATTCATAAAAAGAAAAACAATGCCAGCCATGATAACCCACACTACCAAAACCCAGCATTCTGAGAGGCTGAAGCAGAAGGATCCCAAATTCAAGCCTGGCCCAAGCAACTTAGTGATTAGCAAGATCCTATCTCAAAAGTGAAAATCTAAAAAAGACCTCAGGACATAGCTCAATATAAAGGCCTGGGTTCAATCAGTACCACAAAAACAAACAAACAGACAAAGAAGAACACAAAGGGCACCAGTTACCAAACATAGCTGACCTTGAAGATGAGTAGACACTTTTCACTCAGAAGAGTATTCTAGGCAGAGTCCACAATTTTAGTAGAGAAGATAATTAATGAGAAACAATACAAAGATTCTGAGGGCCCTAAGAGGCATGCATGTAAAGTGTATGCACCATTTTTCCAAGCAAAAAACCTTTTACTTTGGAGCTTACTATTGTATTTGCTGACACAAATCACTGAGTCAAACACACTTAAAGTGAAGGAGGTGCAGACAGAGTAAGTAACGTGACATGCCTTTTCATTTCAAGAACACAAAGACCATGGTAGTGTAACCCTGTAATCCATTCTGTCCCAGCACTGTGGGAAGGTGAGCGAAAAGATCCCAAATTCAAACCCAGCCTGGGAATTTTGTTTGTCTGTCTTGTTTTGTTTTGGAGACAGGGTCTCGCTGTATAGTTCAGGTTGGCCTTGAACTTACTATGTGACCCAGACTGGCCTTGTGAGATCCTATCTCTAAATAGAGATGAGAAAGAGAGAGAGAGAGAGAGAGAGAGAGAGAAAGAAACTGGGGAAACTGGGGATATAGCCCAGTTCAATCTCCTGTATTGCAAATACAAAAACACACTCACACCATCATAGCAACAAACAGTTCACCACACTGAAAGTAGTAATGAAATTCACCCAAAGAAACAGGCACAGGAATTTCACATATGTCAAATAAAATATGTCAAACAGTTCTAACTCCTCACACAAGAAAGACACCAAAATCTAGGGTCCTTGTTTAAATCCTGATTTGAACAAAACACCACCTACACCCATTAATAATTACTTAAATCAGCCTAGCAACTCACATTGCAGACTAAACAAATTCCCTGAAATTACAGCTATTTCTCTGATATAACCCCTATAATTTAATGATGTGGACTGAGGCCAGTTTCAATTTTCAAATATTCATATAGCATCAATACATGGATTCCCATGTTTAGAGCAGCACAACTCATAATAGCTAAATCTTGGAAACAGCCTATATGTCCACCAACAGATGAGTGAATAAATAAAATGTATTTATACACAATGGAGTACTACTCTGCCATAAAGGATAAATTTTAGTTATCTGTCAGAAAATCTTGAAATCATGTTAAATGAAATAAATTAGACACACAAGCTTAAATATCACATGGTTTCTTTTATGAGAAACCCAAAATACAAATAAAGACTAAAATAAAACACAGATAATTAGAAGCAGGGAGATAGAACTTTTGTAAAAGAGGACCAAGAGACGGAAGGATGGGGGAGTAAAGGGATGAAAAAAGAATTAAAATGTGTTACGTCCACATACTAACACCCTCTGATGAATGTGGACATTATGCGCTGCAAACATGTATAAAAATTGAAATAATTTTGAAATATTTATGGTGACAACTGTACAACTTTGTAAATACATTAAAAACACTGAAATGCATAACTGAATTACATGATATGTGAACTAGATGTTAGAGAAACAGAACTGATTTCTGTTTCAAAAGAACCATTTTTCATTTTTAATGTGAAATGTTCTTTTAAAAATAATATATCAGGGTCAGGAGTTTGGCTCAGTGGCTTAAGCGCCTACCTGGCAGGTGCGAGGTTGTAAGTTCGATCCCTGGTGCCACACACACACACACACACACACACAAAATAATAATAATAATAATATATCAGTCATAACAACAACAAAAAAAAGCCATATAGCTGGTTTCTCTTGATTCATTGAGGGGAGAGTTTTGTGCTAATAATTTTCTAGACAATGTTTCATGTCTATATCTTATACTCTAAACAACTATGAATATAACAATATGCAATGTGTTGATTATTGTTACTCTCTTATTGGCCTGTTATGAAATTTTGTTTTATTTTAATCTCTTTTCTTCTGTTTAAAATTAAAAAAAGAACCATTTTTAAGAAGGCTTATAATATCTTAAAGCATGCTTCTCGTGTTATGATCAGACAATATTCTACAGATTCAGTAACCGTTAGTTTGAATATCAATCATCTTTTAAAATCAGAAGTTTTGTGTTTTGGGGTTTTTTTATTTTTGCTTGTTTTGTTTTTGTTTGTAGACAGGATTTTCACTGTAGAGCTCAGGCTGCCTTCGAACTCATGGTGATCCTCCTACCTCAGTCTCCCAAGAGCTGGGATTACAGGTATGCGCCACCACACCTGGCTTTTTAATTAAATATACTGCTTCTATAGTGGCAAGCAGTATATTTTTCTCCTATTGCAATGTTTCCCAGTCAAACCCAGATTAAGTTACATTTAATCTTTACATAAAAATACGACAGTTAGGGGCCAGGCATGCTGGTATAATACATGTAACCTCAGCACACTGGGAGATGAAAGTAGGAAAATTTTAAATTCAGCCTAGCCCCAGCAATTCAGCAAATTAATGATACTCTCAAATTAAAAAAAAATTTTAAAAAGGGCTGGGATATACATCAGTGTAAAGGCCCTGTGTCTAATCCCCAGTACTTTAAAAAAAAAAAAAAAGGCAACAGTTATGTAGTTAGCAATTAAAATTCCATATCAGCTTAAGTTTCAACAGTTATTTTTCAAAATCCATAGCACATGACTACCTTTATATTCACTGTGAAATGAATGAGCCCATTTTACCAAGAGATACAACATTTAGGTAATTTCCTCAGCTCCTCAGGATCCTAATATACTGTCCCACCTTTCTGTCAAGAAACTGTTTACTGATTTTCTTTCTTACCTGGTCGCAAAGGTGTGAGACTAGCTTGCTGAAGATTTGTTTTTCTCAAGGAAGTTTTGCTTTGAAAAAGCTCTCCTGTCCCATTTTTCCCAAAAAACTTATTCTCCAAGTTGGCCTTCTCCTCTGTAAGAAGGTAAGGTTATCATTATCTTAACAATAAGCAAAATAAATCAGCATCAAGTACTTAAAATGGGGAGTAAAGCACCTTCCAGGATTCTTTCAACTCACGCACCAAAAACAAGCAAAATTCCAATACTCATAAGAAAATCAGTACACGTTATATGTCAGAGATAGAATCCAAAAACTATCACTAAAAAATGGCAACATTGAACAATGTATGATAGACAAGTACAAATTCTGCCTTGTGAATAGCTCCCTTATCTTTGCTTAATACACAATTAGAGCCATACAACATGACCTAGCCTTATCTATCGCCTAAGTACATCATGTTCCTCTGAAAGAAAACTGCAGCTGCCAGCAAATGCTTAGATATCTTTTAGGCAAAGATTCTTCTTCAACAGAGCTAGTAAGATGGGAGTGTGGGATGTGTGAGAATGGAGCAAAGCTAGTTTCTCTCAAGCAATCTTATCTTAGACTCTTCTGTGCCTGAAAGTCAGTGCAAAACGGGGAAAAGTCTGTTCTACCAATAGCCCACTGACCAGGCTTCAGGAATGCAGGGAGTCCAAGCAATTACTACTCTGTGCAAGTATGATGACTGCAACTGAGCAAAGAGTTGGGATCATCTGGAAGAAAATGGGGAAGTGATAGTACAGTTAAGGACATTTTAAAGACTCTGGGTAAGTTTTTCTTCCAAACTGTAATTAATAGTATTGTTATGCTAATATTTCATTTTTGTGGGCTGAGGGCTTAGCTCAGCAGCACAAACCCCTGCCTGGCAAGCAGGAGGTCATGAATTCAATCCCTGGTACAAAAAAAGAAAAAAATTTCATTCTTGCGTATTTTTTGTTCTTATTTTTTAAAACACTTGGAAAAAAAAAAATCCTCAGCCCAAGCATTTTCTCCAGATCCCAGCAAAGCAAGGTCATGGGGAAGACGCCTTTGGGACAGTTGACTCTCCTGTATCTACTTAATCTCACACTCCACTTCCAACCGACTCGACTGTCAGGGTTCCCCACTGAATGCCACTGAAGTACTTTTCCCAAAAAATGGCAGATGCCAGCCGGGCATGGTGGCGCACGCCTTTAATCTCAGCATTCAGGAGGCTGAGGTAGGCGAAGCGTTGTGAGTTCGAGGCTGGCTTGGCTTACAACGTGAGCACAAGGCCGGTCTGAACTACCTAGTGCGACCCTGTCTCAAAAAACTAGGGTTGGGAGTTTGGCTCAGTGGCTTAAGCGCCTGCCTGGCAGGCGGGAGGTCGTAAGTTTGATCCCTGGTGCCAAAAAACAAAAAAAGGCAGATGCCGTCATATTTGGACACTGCACTGTGAATAATAAGTGCAACTACAATGGAATTATTTTTGTTGTTAACCACAAACTGATGATTTGTCTTAATGAGGACAAAAATGAGAAAGAATAAAATGAAGGGACCCAGGGCTGGGAGTTTGGCTCAGCGGCTTAAACGCCTGTCTGCCAGGCGCGAGGCTGTGAGTTCGATTCCCGGTGCCGCAAAAAAAAAAAAAAAAAAATTAAGAAGGGACCCCATCAACAACTGTCCTCACATATGAGCCCAAAGTTACACAAAGACATAATCACATCCTTATTTATTGTTGGCCTGGTTTAGGGGTTTGTTTCACATCACAGGACCCAAATCACGAATCCTATCTAGGTAAAGGAATTAAATTCTTAGTAGCATAATATTTCCATTTAAAAATGAACTAAGGAAGCAGGTGTGGTGGCACAAGGCTGTAATTCTAGCACTCTAGAAGGCAGAAGGATTAGTTCAAACCCAGACTGAGCCACTTAGTAAGATCTTGTCTCTTGCCGGGTGTGGTGATGCACACCTTTAATCCCAGCACTTGGGAGGCTGAGGCAGGAGGATCCTAGCAAGCTTGAGACCAGACTGGGTTACAAAGTGAGTTCAAGGTCAGCCTGAACTGCATAGTGAGACCCTGTCTCAAAACATAGGGCCGGGGATTTAGCTCAGTGGCCTAAGCGCCTGCCTTGCAGGCCTGAGGTTGTGAGTTCGATCCCCAGTACCAAAAAAAAAAAAAAAA
>RJWM01018665.1:0-40595 GCA_004363535.1 Dasyprocta punctata
CAGGTCATTAGTATTGACCCCTGCTTTTTCATTTATGCCTATTAATCTTATGTTACTTCTCTTGGCATCGTCTTGCAGCTGTTGAATTGTTGTTTCTTGGTTCCTTACTATTTTTAGGAGATCTTTTCTTTCATGGCCATGATCTCCCATGCTGTCTTCAAGATCTGAGATTCTGTCTTCAGCTTCATTTAAGCGATTTTTCAAACTTTCCATGGAGTTTTTCATTTCCTGCATTTCCCTTTGCATCTGTTTCATGCATTCTGTTTGTGTCTTACATTTTTCATTCAAGGTTTTGATCATTTTCTTAAGTTCTTCTATTTTTTTATCTTGCTCTTCATTAGATACACACAACATTTCTTTAATAATGATTCTCATTTCACTTTTTAGCTAAGAGAATATTTCTGATTTGAATTTCTCTATGGCTTCATCAAGCTGTTTCTTTATTGCATTTTCTATCATTTCAGAAAGTCTATTTGTGTGACTCCCACTGTCTTCCATTTCAGTGTCTCTTGGGTTTGTTCTTTGTGGGCTGGGGGAGTGAGACTGCCTCTTGGTCTTTCATTTTGTCATTTTCTTCTGGAATCTATGTAGCTCTTTGTCCTGTGAGGCTGGCCGGACGTTCCCCTGAGGTTCACGCTGATTTTTGGGTCGCGCTGAATCGTGGGACCCGGTGGGCTGGCTTCTGCACGCACCAAGGGAAGGCAGCCTCCTGGGGCGTGCAGGTGGAGACTCTGCCTTAACTGGGTGGGGGCCAAGGCCTCCTGGTCCCAGGGAGCTAGGCGGAGTACCCCGAGTGATGCCGACCCGGCCCTGGTTCTGTCTGCAAGTTCAGCCCAACAGCTATGCTGCTGCAAGTCTGGGCAGGTCCCAGGCCTACAGTGCCGGGAGCAACCCTGCTGGGCGGGGTGGGTCTGCACACAAGCTGTGGGATGGCGCACACACAAGCTGCTCCCAGCTGGAGAATGGAGCTGGCGGGCGCTCTGCACTCTGGTTGGGGGGGCCCGAGCTCTCCAGGTCCCTGCAGCTATGTTGGTCAGTCCCCGGTGAGCAGCTCTGGGGTCCTGGGCTGATCTGGGCTGGGCTGCGTACCTCTGTGTCCTGCGAGGCTGACTGGCGTTCCCCTGAGGTTCACGCTGATTCTTGCGGCATGCAGGATCGCGGGACCCCTGTTTGCTTGTTTTATTTACCTATACATTCCTCTTCACCCCTGCACTTTATGTTGGACCTACTAAGCTCTCTCAATAAATGATTGGTTGAGTAGTAAGGGGGAGGGAAGCAGTAGAGAACTAGGATTTCACTGGCAAATAAAATGGAAAATATACCTCCTACTTGATCCTTCCCTCAAGTAATCCATCTTTTCCCAGGACTACCAAGATAAAACTACAGAGCTACTTTGAATTATTTTTTCTGCTATTTTCCAGCAGAGCTGCTAATGAGCTATAATTTACTGAAAAATGGCTTAACAATAAGCAAGGCAGCACAATAGAACTTGAGTTTCTGCACATCATATGTTGCTGATTTTTAGTCTTTTCTGGGTTATATAATACAGTGTTCAAATGGTTGCCTGTCTATGGTGTTTATTTTGCTCCTCCTTGTATATCATAATTCTACTTAGGTTCCTTTCTTCTGTCTTCTTGTTATATTTTAAGATAGCAATTAAAACACAGCTTCCTTGAAAAGATGCCAAGATATACCCTAAAAATACAATTTTATGCTAGGGAAAGGATTATGTGGTAGTTTCCTACTGTATGGCAACTTCCAGGAAAAAAGACTTGAAGAGTCTCATAAAACCTTAGAGCTGGGAGAAACCGAAGAGTAACATGCTTTCTACTCACATACTTGTAGGCCTTTATAAAAAAATACCTTTTTGTATCTTTATGCTGTCTTAAAATACTGTATATTGTCTGGTCTCCAAATCTGGACATGTTTCTAAACTAGTACTTTCCAAATTTAGAGTTTTGAGAAAATGGGACACATAACTAACAAATCTTATTTAGAATGAAAAAATGTGTAACTTCATTTCTTTTTTACCGTATAGTATTGATTGGTTTCTCATTTGTATGGAAAAGAGCTGATAAACTTTAGAATGTAATTACTGGGCTTTTTAACCTTATTAAGGACTTAAAGACATCTTTTTCTCTTTAGGTGGTACGGGACTATAATCTTCAGCTGTTTTTGCAAGAGAATGCCGTGTTTCACAAACCCCAGCCCTTCCAGTTCCAGCCCTGTGACAGTGATACAGTAAGGGAATTTCAGATTCTCATCTCCTTTGTTGTTGACTTGTGTTTGTTTGTGCTCAAATAATTTATCATCCTTAGGATAGACAGAAAAAGTTGAGTCTTGTGAATTTTATAACAAACATGAAGATGTGGAGAGGCCAGAACCTTTCTTCTTTCTAAAATGCGGCAAGTACACCGGCTCTCAGTATGCTAACCACTTTCTACCAAGTGAGGTTAAATTCTAAGACAAGTTAAGTTACTGGAAATCTGAAGAAAACTGAGGAAGAAAGAAAAACTACTCAACATATGTATTCAAATATAAAGTATGCCTTTTGTCCATGAAATTCTTAATGTTATACCCTTCCAAAGAAACCAATGCTTAAATTTTAACCAGAACAGAATTAATAAATGGAATAATAAACATGAACATGGTTGGCTTTTAAAAAATATAGACCTTTGATAATCCTTTTCAGCTTATAGAATGTTAAAGTGTTAACGTAAATCCAAAATTGAAAATTTTTAAATAGCAGACATTAATCATGCATTTTTTAAGTTTGAGAAATATTTGTCACTGAGTTTTTCTTAAAAGCCAAATTATTAATTGAATAACATGAAAAGTGAATTTTAATGTCTTCAAAATGAGAAAACAGATGTTGGCATACTAGCACATTCTCTCAGTATAGACAAGCCAAGAAGGAAGTAAAGTTATATGTATAGGGTCTTTTGTTAAATTTAGATAGAATCGGGGGTTTATTATTTAGTTTCAGGTTTAATGGCATCCATTTAGTAGAAATATATTTGCTGGAGGTATCTTTCATTACTTTTCTTACATTTTAAGTAGCGCTTATTAGTGTTTATATAAAGAAATGTAGGAAATCAGTGTTTCCCTATAGAAAATAATCTTTACCCTTTATATTAGTGATGTTTTTTATCAATCAGCTTTTACTTACTGACTCAGTGATGTTGTCCTGTAATTCGACTTCTGTAAAGACTAGGGTGAAACTGAGTATTAGAAGGATAGGGCATGACAAGCTTATCAGGCTTAATTTATAATTGTGACTAATTTGAGATTATTTTATCTTTGCCCATTTGCCTAAGAAAAGTCAGAGTGACACCAATTCTCATCTCACTTTTCCAAAGCTCAAGTGTGCTAAGCTCTAAGTCTTTCTTTTTTTTCCTTAGACTGCTTAATGTTCTTAGCTGTTGTGTCCCTAAATTTTGCCTTAAAATTCTAACTCTATGCTGTTTTCTGTCCTTGTGCAATCTTTACTGGGCAGAGTTTAAAAGCCGCCCAACTGGTGGATATTGAGCTCTCCCCTGTCAGTGCTCTGAGAATGACCATAGCTGAGGTATATGGGGCTGTGGGTCAAGGGTTGGAGGGATGGGATGTGTGGGTTTGCATGTTAATGAAGGGTGGGACCTGGTGTTGGGCTGCAGTTTGTACATATGTATACAGGTGCACTGATTGTGTCAGCCGTTTCCTTCTGTTTTTAGAAATTTCCCTTACTGTGTATGGCAAACAGATTTGAGCTCTTTATTTTTCATTGTGTTTAAATCACCTTAGTTTTCCTCAACAGGAGGGGTAAGAGGAACTGTAGAGTTCATCCAACTTTTATTAAAGAGAAAAAAGTAGCCTAATGAAGAAAACAAATTTGGCCAGAATAATATCGTGAATGAATGACGCATACAGCTTTTGTGATTGCAATGTAATGTTTTTCTACCATTCTGTTCTATTTACTGAGGAAACATATCCAACACTTGAAGAGCAATTAATTTTTTCATGATGAAAGATGATAAATGACTATCTTTTACAAAAGTATTCAAGATTGTTGGTGGTGTCCGCC
Source organism: Dasyprocta punctata (assembly GCA_004363535.1). Classification (NCBI taxonomy): domain Eukaryota; kingdom Metazoa; phylum Chordata; class Mammalia; order Rodentia; family Dasyproctidae; genus Dasyprocta; species Dasyprocta punctata. Next base: position 4,064 of record RJWM01018665.1, read on the forward strand.
TGTAATCCCAGTACCCTGAAAGCTGAGACAGGAGGATCACCGTGAGTTCAAGGCCAGTTTGGGCTACATAAAGGAGTTCAAGACCAGTCTGCACTACATAGTGAGACCTTGTCTCAAAAAAAGTTTTTTTCTTAAATTAAAAAAAATTTTTTTCAACATTATCAACCACTGGAAAAATCTTTAGGATTTTAAAATGTTAACTATGAAGTATTTTGTGTGTAGTTTTTGTTTTGCTATAAATTAAATATTCTCATTGCCCACAAAAAATGAATTCCCAATTTTTTTTCCCTCAGTGCAAGAGATCATACCCAGGACCTTGTGCATGCTTAGTAGAGTGCTGTATCCTCAGCCTTTACTCTTTCATTATAGCCATTCTGGTGGTTGCGAGATACTTCATGGTGGTTTTGATCTATATTGACCTCATGACTAATACTGTTGAGCCTTTTCATGAGCTTCTTAGGCATATATCTACTTTGGAAAAATGTCTATTCAAATAGTTTATTTTTTATTGGGTTGCTATCCTCTTCTTACGAGTTAAAGATGAGTTGATGTGTACTCTGCAGAGATTGAAAAGCAATAGGCCAGGAAGTAAAAACAATTGAAAATAAACAGACGTAATAGGTAGTATTTACTAAACATTTATTTTATGCTATATGTTTTTCTGATTGCATTACTATATTAATTCATTTAATCCTCATGATAATCCTAGATTATAGGTGCCATTTTAAAACCCTGTTTTATAGTTGAGGAAATTTTTTGAAGGTCACTCAACTATTAAGTATTAAAGCTAGAAAAGTTTGAAAGTGCATAACCTGTTCCTCAGATGGCAAGTAGCCTTAAGATGGTGGAAGAAAAGCTGAACAGTATTATAGATGTGAGTTGCAACCAGATTTTGTGTAGTGAGTTTTATATATAGTAGAATAGGTGGAGAACTGTGGAATGTTTTCAGATAAGACAGTAGTATGATGAGATCCATTGTGGAGGCAGGACAGTGTTGCTTTACAATTTTATTATTTGATTTAGGAATTTTAATCTTTAAAATTTTATCTAAATTTAGGCAAGGTATATTTAGGAAAGTCATAAGATTTTAAAAGTGTCTACTATAATAAGATGTAACATACTTTCTGCTGAAGGTTTTGGTGTTTTGTTTTTGTGTTTTTTTGGGGGGGTTGTTTTGTTTTGTTTTGTTTTGAGACAATGTCTTGCTGTGTAGTTCAGGCTGGCCTTAAACTTACTATGTAGCCCAAGCTGGCCTCAAACTCACAGCAATCCTCCTGCCTTAGCCTTCCAAGCACAGGAATTACAGGAATATACCACCACACCTGGCTAAGATTTTCATATACTATCTTAAAATTTAAACAAAAAAGGCTTTTTCATAGAATACATTTCATATTGCAACATTTTTCTACAAAAGTCTGGAATAGCCAACAAAAAAAAAAACAGTCACAGTGTTACCAAAAGAATTTAACTAAGGCTTAGCTGTATTGCTCTGCCCTTGTTTATCTTATTTCCTCTGATAAATTTCCATTTTGTTATTTTAACATATGATTGTTTTGACTTGTGCTTTAGAATTACATATCAAAGGAACTGACCAAAATAGTTTGATAAAGTGATACTTCTATCTACTCTCCTCAACCATAAACTGGGAAATTTTTTTTAAACTGGGAAATTTTATAGTACTATATTAACCAGGAGATGATTACAAGTGACAGTGACTAATGGCAAGTTTGTCTGATGTAGTAACTTAGTAGCTTTCAAATGGTTAATATTGAAAGAAGATTTTCATGTTTTTATTTCCATATAGAGTTAACTGATTTCTAAGGTTTCCTTTCTTTGTTTCCTCCTATTACCATTTCTCAGATAATACCAAGTCATAAATCCCTGTAAAATGATTAAAGTACACATTAATTGCTGAAATGAGTTTTTATTCATGCATATCGGATGTACCCTTAAGTACCCTCCCAAAAGGATATTCTGTGAAGGAGAATTGACAGATACATTTATTAATATCTCAGTGTAGGAGAGTCATTCATCTGTCACACAGTCATACTGGTGTTTCATATTCATACAGGTGTTGTACAAGGAGCATTCACAGGCTTTAGGGTCCAAAACTAGCTATTTAATTTTTCTAATTCAGCATCCTTTTGTATAAAGTGACTACTTTATTGGGTATAAAAACAAAGTATTTGACTTAATGTCTTGCACGTATTAGCAGATATGAAATAGATGTTCACTGCCTGTTTTTGTAAGGTTTCTTTTTTAATATATCTTTACATGAAATAAGCCCTTTTTCCTTTTTATTTTAGGTTTGCTCCTAATTGCTATAGGAAATATCTAAATATCAGATACAGAAGACATACTGCTCACTTCAAGTCCCTTGACACTTATACTCTCTAATTTTTCACTAAGTATAACTCATGAATTGCTTTCTTAGCATTTTTTAAGCCTAAAATGCAATCTATATGGAATAAATAGCCAGTCACTGACTGTCCATTCTTAGGGCTTTGCACTTTTTAGCACCCCTGTGCATCTCCATGCACCTTCCTTCCACTTCCAGAATTAGTATGAATGCCCTTAGGAACATTTCCTCACATTCTGTGAAAAAGCACAAGGTCAGCTATGGATGGTAAATAAATATAGAAAACACACATGTTTATAAAAGTAGATAAGTACTGGAAGGAAAGATCTTCACAGGAAGGAAAAACAACTTTCCCCAAGTTTCCTGGTGGGAATGAGAGAACCCTTTCTTCTTTACCTTCCTTGAATTGTAAATAACAGGCCATCAAAGATGATGTTAGCAAAAAGCTAACATTAACTTTCTAATATATATTTTCCTGGCAACTAGTTCTGATATTTAATTCTTCCTTCAATAGATTAACAGTTACATTAAGTAAACTGTCTACTTGCTTTAGGATTTTTGTATGTTTAATTTTGCTTAGGTGGAATATTTTATGTATCTATTAAAAATACATATTTAGTAAAAACTGTCCTTGTCTATAAAAGACTCTAAAGGGTTAATATACCATGTAAAAACTATACTCAAAAATTCTAATATGGGTGGTTCTTTCCACTGGTAGAAATTTTGAGTTGCGCATACTACTATCTCATTAACTTGAGAGATGGTGATAGAGAATCTGTGGGAAATTCTCCTGCTGGGTAAATAGGTACCATCCTTTTGTGCATATATGTGGGTACAGTATCCAAAAATTAAAGACTGACTTAAAGATGAAGTGTGCATTGTAGAATCAGCATTGTTGACAGGTGTTCAAAGGGGTTGTCCTTTTTCTTCAACTTTTAGAATGGGCTCATTTTTCTTTGAAGCCTATGAAAATAGAAAACCAGATGTGTAGAAAGCCATTTCTACTCACTAGCCCCGCCTTCTCTATGCATACAGTGGTATCTAAGGTCTATACATCACCTTGGTGATGTATAGACACACAGGATGTTTACTTGGGATTTGGGATTATAGTTCTAAAGGAAAGCCTCTGAAGGAACTGCCAAAATAAAGATACCCTTTATGAAGCTGTTTTGCTTGTCTGCTAGAGAGTACCAGACACAAGGGTAATGGCGGCGGCTGCTCCTATTGGTGGTGGTGGTATACTGGCAGGTGTTGTTTTTGTATTATTACTCAGGGACATATTTGTTTCTTATATTTGCTTTTGGTATTCTAACCCAAGACAAAGGAATAGTGCTCCTTTCCCAGAGATATACTCTATACTGTATCCTTTACGAGACATTGTCCAGAGGTTTGCAGAATTGCCCCAAGGCTCAGTCCATACCAGTTCTTTCATTTACTCCCCTGAGAAACTAGGCACACAATCCAGTCATCTGGAAGAGTTCCTGCTTCTCTCCCAGCCTAGCATAGTAGAAACAAGTTTAGGCATGCTTCTTAAGAGGTACTGCACCACTCCTCTCCAAGGTATGTCTTATGTTTTAAATAGGTGACTCCTGGGTCTATAGACTTTTTTTTTTTTTTTTTGGTACTGGGGATCAAACTCATGACCTCACACTTGTCAGGCAGGTGTTTACTCTGCTGAGCTAAATCTCTGGATTAAACTCTTACTAAAATTTGGGCCAAGTGTATTTCAAAATTGAGAATTTTTATTTTAAAGATAGTAAAATCCAACAAAACATAGCAGAACAAAGTCAATCAAAACAAAGCAGTAGAACTGGTATAGAACTTCAAAGAAAGATACTAGGAAAATAATAGCTACTATAGTATATCTTGTTATTTTCAGAATAGTTGACCATTCCATCAGGTATAGTAAAATTAAACCAAAAACAAAACAAAATAAAACCAATAAAAACAGAATATGAAATAAAGCAAAAAAAATTAATCAGAATAAAGCAAAACAATGAGAACAATATTGGATCTCAAAGACAAGACACAAGAGAATCCCCTGTATTTGCTACATTGTATACTGTCATCTTCCCAAGAGGTGCTCAGACTGCCAGACCCAGGCCTGCAAAATCAACCAAACAATACAAGCATTTAGGTGCTTCATGTACCGTAGTTGCTATCAACTTAGCCAGTCTTCCAAACCAGCAGGTTGCTTATGGCGGGTGGGGTGCGGGGGGTAGGGGGATGGGGATGTCCTTGATATTTAGCCCATGCACTGCTAGGCCTGCGGGAGGCACATCTCTTTCCCTTCCTGGAGTCTGCACCAGTTGCACACACTCACCAGGAAGGCAGGCTAGTTGTCTTCTGGTTGGATCCTCCCTGCCTATCATGGTGGCTTCTCAGGAGGCACATGTTTTTCTCTTCCTGGAGTCCTCGCTGGTTGTGCGCACTCACTAGGAAGGCAGGTTAGTTGTCTTCTGGTTGGATCTTCCCTGACACAATGTGGTGAGTTCTCAAAAGGCACATCTCTTTCTCTTCCTAGAGTCCGCGCTGGTCGCGTGCACTCACCAGGAAGGTGGGCTAGTTGTCTCCAAAATGGAGAATTTTAGCCAGGGATATAACTCAGTGGGCACAGTGCCTGCATGTCAAGCACGAGGTCCTGAGTTCAATACCTAGTACCAAAAAAAAAAAAATGAGAATTTTTCAGATTTTACAAAGATGATCCTTGTACCACATATTGTATTATACTCTGAGCCAGGGCATGGAAAAGCACCCTATAATCAAACAATTGTTTTGCAGGAAAGTATGTGGGTATTCATATTAAATGAAATGAATTAAGACTATAAATAGCATCTCTTTAGTTCAAGTCAGATTTTGCTTCAAATAAGTTTTGCCTCCAAACTTACACAAAATGCCTTGTGATTTTTCAGAACCTTTTTTGAATTTCAGAATTGTAAGATTGTGATCATGGGTATTTGGAATGCAATAATTTACAAAGATCCAGATTTTTTAACTTTTTTTTTTCCTTTGGAGATTGACTCTCAGTATGTTGCTTAGGCTGCACTAGAAGTCTTGGACTGAAGCAGTCCTCCTGTCTCAACCTCTGAGTAGCTGCAACTACAGATGTGTGTTACCAAGCCTGTCAAAAGGTTATTTTTAGAATAAGCAATAATTTAAAAAAAAGAATAAGCAATAATTAAATTTATTGAAATACCTATATGTTAGTAAACTTAATAAAAAATGTATTAAAAATTTAACCTGATAAATTTTTTATCTACCAATGGATTGGACAGTACAAAAAATACATACTCGTTGCATGAAAGTTAATGAGATTGTTCCTGGCATGTGACATTGGCATAACAACTTCAGTGTTATCTTTTTCAAAATTGAGTTGGAATAGTAGATTTTATTGTATTGTTTCACCACAGAGATCATCATTTCTTCCCCTTTCAAATGGCTGTATTTTGGGTAACTTGAAAAATAAGACTGTTTCTTCTGTGAAGTCAACCTTTCTCTCCCAGGTTATGTTACCCTTCTGGGCAGGTGCTCAGGCAGGTGTTTGTCTGAACTACCTGTGCCTTTATAGTTACCTTAAAATGAACCAAAATCATATCTTTTGTTTTGTTTTGTTTTGTTTTTAGCAGTACTAGTACAGGGGTCTGAACCCCTGGCCTTCTCACTGAGCTACATCCAGAGCCCATTTATTTACTGTTTGTTTGTTTGTTTGGGGGAGGTAAGGGACAGGTTCTCACTAAATTGTCCAGGCTGGGCTCAAACTTCAGCCTCCAAAAATGCTAGAATTATAGGTGTGTGCCACCATGCCCAAGTTGAAATCATATCTTAAGAGATCTTCAAGGACAAAATAGTTAAAATGTTTTAAAGACTAACTTGTTGAGTATATAAAAGTATTAATTTTCTTAATTTTGTCCTCTAAAGTTATTTAACATCTAAATTTTGTAAAGGTCTTCATATTTTATTCTGAAAGGATTGGAAATTTTAAAAAACTTAATATTGCTAGGCCCTACAAGACTTCTCAAACTCAGTTGAAATAGTTTATCCCTTGTTTTTCTAAAAACAAAATTAAATCAATGGATGAATGTTTTATCTCTGGGGAAAAGCCTTGCCAATACTTCACTGAAAGGATTTTTACATTTTAGCAATATCTTTTCAGTATTATTGTCTCTATGTTACCACTACTAGTATTAGCTAAATGGAATAATTAGTAACAGTATGGGTATATGAAGACTTTGTGGACATGGGTAGAGTATCTTATAGGCTCTAAATCTAGGTTGAGTGGCATTGGGAAAATGCATAACTCTTTCTGAACCTAAATTTCCACAATGATAAGTTGAAAATAATAGTCTCTATTAGGACTTTTTTGAGAACTAAATGAAATTATATAAAACAGCACAGAGCTTTAATACTCCATAAATGATAACCTTGTTTTCAAAATAAACTTAGCTTTATAGTGTTCTATTTATTTAAAAGCATAGAAAAAGTTTACCCAAAGTATATATGAATCAAAAAAATCACATTTTCCTCCATAAAATTAAAGTTTTTACCTGCACTGTCACCATTTCAGGGTAACTACTGGTAACATTTTGGTTGTTACTCTTAATAGAGTTTGTGACCCTCCATCAGTATATACATAGATAGATGTAGATACATAATTTAATAGGTTTATACTTCTTAGACTTGAATTTAAACTTTTTTCCTAATTCACCATGTTATGGATGTCTGATATTTGGGATGTCTATAGTCCCTAACTGTGTTAGGAGATTTGACTCTGCTTACCTCTCATCGAACAGTTTGCTTTCATTTCTATTATTTATTTATTTATTTGTTTATTTATTTATTTATTTATTTATGTGGCACTGGGGATTGAACTCACAACCTCGTGTCTGCCAGGCAGGTGCTTAAGCCACTGGGCCAAACTCCCAGCCCTAGTTTTTTGAGACAGGGTTGCACTATGTAGCTCAGACTAGCCTTGTGCTCATGTTGTAGCCCAAGCCAGCCTTGAACTCACAACGCTCCTCCTACCTCAGCCTCCTGAGTGCTAGGATTAAAGGCGTGTGCCACCATGCCTGTCTATAGTTTGCTTTTATATTATTTCCACTACCTCTTAAAAGTATTCCCTGAGCTGGGCTTGGTGGTAGCACTTGGAAGGCTGAAGCAGGAGGGTTACTATGAGTTCAAGGCCAGCCTGGGCTACATAGTGAATTTAAGTCCAGCCTAAACTAAATAACAAGACCCTATCTAAACATAATTAATTAGTTAATTTACATATAAATTAATTTTATATGATTATATAATTAATTGTATAATTATAATGTATAATTATATATATCCCATCATGAATTTTAAATTCCAAGTGAATTAAAATTATATTTTAGGAATATCTACCTGATGTGATGGTGCATGCCTGTAATTCCTATGATTTGGGAGGTTGAGGCAGCAGGATCACAAGTTCAAGTCCAGCCTGGGCAATTTATGAAGACTTTTATCATAAAATAAAGTAGAAAGGGGGGTGTGGATACTTATTCAGTGGCATAGCATTTGTCTAGCATATGCAAGATCCTGGGTTCAGTGCCCAATATAGAAAAAAGATCATTTTAAAATTATTTCTTGAAGGCCCTTAGCTCTTTGTTAAGCTCTGGTAGGAATCTGAGATTTCATCTCATCTTCAAGCATTTTGATTTTCCACTGAGGAAGTTGAGGCTCAGAGAGGAAGGATAAATTAGCCGGGAAGATATAACTAAGTCTCTTTGGGATGTAAATGTACTTTAAATTTCAATGAATGCTTCTTGAACAGTAAATTTCACAAAATAAAAATTTTTATAAAAATTCTTCATTTGAAGATGCAAAATTTCTTTCTCATTCATTTTGAATGGATTTTGTAGCAGAAATTGAAACACAAGGAGATTGTATTAGATGATGTTTCATTGTGTGAGGAGAAGGGTGTCAGTGTTAGAGTCAGCTCTGAGGACCAGTGCCAACGTGCATGGTGCTCAATAAGTTAGTTCCCTCTGGCATGCTCATTCTGTTCTTCCACACACAAGATAATCTTGTCCTTCATCTGTCAGAAACTGATTGTAATGCAGTGTGTTGTCCCTGAAGATATTATCCTAAGAATCTGGTGCCCTGGCCCTCACTTTGGAATAAGGACATTAAGTTATATTAGAGGTTTTTTGTTTGGTTGTTTCTTTGTCTGTTTGTTTTAGTGTATGTTTAGAATGCATAATAGTTATATTCATATGGGGAACTGTTACAGCATATCTTGATCATTTTTTAATCCCTTTTCCAGGGATACAAGGTTTCCTTATGTAGTTCAGGCTGGCCTTGACCTCACTCACTGTGTAGCCCAGGCTGATTGGAAACTCTTAAGTTTTCCTCCAGCCTCAGCCTTTGAGTGCTAAGATATAGATATGCACCACCATGCCCTAAGTTATATTTGTTTAACCAACATTTGCTGAGGATATTCTGTGTCCTCTTAAGCACAGAACTAGATGCCAATAGTGCAGAGGTTGAGATGCTTAGGCCCCATATTGCTAAAAACTATAGAAACCAGCACAACATCATAGCATAGCTTGATGTTTGCCTAGCAGTGGTAACTCAGTAAATGTCTAGCAAGTAAATAAATTATTTCACAGAAAATGTAATACTTGAGCTGCAAGTTGAGTAATGACTGAAAATTTGTTGGTCAACAACAAAAACATAGAGAAGTTATCCTGCCCAAAGAAAATATACTCAAAAGCACAGTCTTGTATTTAGATTGAATTTATTTTCAAGACCAATGTGCTTTTGAAATATTTTACTAAAACCTTCATAATTCCTAAAATTCTGATGCTTTAAATGGTGTAATAATCACATTTACTTGGCTTCCCCTGACAGAGCAATGAACCTACTCCATACGTAAAGGTTGATAAAAGTAAAATGGTATAATAAACATTCTTCTTTAGGTTTTAATTTGTGTGTGCGAGCATGTGTGTGTGTACTGGTGTTATTCTGCCTCTTGTATATATGCCTTTTTTAAGACAATCAAATTGAATAAGTAAGCTTTTCCAAAGCCAGGTTACAGTGCTATTTGATACTTAGTTTTCTCATGTTTTACTGCAAGAAGGTAGTGGTGTTGAGTTGTGCACTTAAAAGCTCATGTTTCCATTATTTTATATGTTTTAAGTGCATTTTTAAAAGAGTAGAGAGAAAAAAGATTTAAAGAATAATCTAAAAATTAAACTAGTCAACAATTTAAAAAGAAGCAGTCACTAGCAGTTTCTTGGCTATAATCAGCCCCTGAAATGCTAATGTATTTTTTAAAAAGTGATCTAGGAGAAAGACATGTGCCTCCCAAGAACGTGCCACATTGGGTCAGGGAGGTTCCAACCAGAAGACAGCTAGCCTGCCTTCCTGGTGAGTGGCACGACCAGTGCAGACTCCAGAAAGAGAAAGAGATGTGCCTCCTGAGAACCTGCCATGTTAAGCAGGGAGGATCCAACCAGAAGACAACTAGCCCGCCTTCCTGGTGAGTGTGCATGACAGGCGCAGACTCCAGGAAGAGAAAGAGATGTGCCTCCTGAGAACCTGCCTTGTTAGCAGGGAGGATCCAACCAGAAGACAACTAACCTGCCTTCCTGGTGAGTGTGCACAACCAGCGAGGACTCCAGGAAGAGAAGAAGATGTGCCTCCTGAGAAGCCACCATGATAAGCAGGGAGGATCCAACCAGAAGACAACTAACCTGCCTTCCTGGTGAGTGTGTGCGACTGGTGCAGACTCCAGGAAGAGCAAGAGATGTGCCTTCCGCAGGCCTAGCAGTGCATGGGCTAAGTATCAAGGACATCCCCATCCCCCTACCTCCTGCACCCCACCCGCCATAAGCAACCTGCTGGTTTGGAAGACTGGCTAAGTTGATAGCAACTACGGTACATAAAGCAACTAAATGCTTGTATTGTTTGGTTGATTTTGCAGGCCTGGGTCTGGCAGTCTGAGCACCTCTTGGGAAGATGACAGTATACAATGTAGCAAATACAGGGGATTCTCTTGTGTCTTGTCTTTGAGACCCAATATTGTTCTCATTGTTTTGCTTTATTCTGATTAATTTTTTTTTGCTTTATTTCATATTCTGTTTTTATTGGTTTTATTTTGTTTTGTTTTTGGTTTAATTTTACTATACCTGATGGAATGGTCAACTATTCTGAAAATAACAAGATATACTATAGTAGCTATTATTTTCCTAGTATCTTTCTTTGAAGTTCTATACCAGTTCTACTGCTTTGTTTTGATTGACTTTGTTCTGTTATATTTTGTTGGATTTTACTATCTTTAAAATAAAATAAAATAAATAAAAAGTGATCTACCCTAGAACTTGACTGATACTGATCTTTCATAGTGGAGGCAGCATTGAGCATTTCCCTTTATATTTAAAATCCTGGATTGTATTTGCCTTGTATGAAATTTTCGTTTGTCAAGACCTGTATTCTAGGTAGCATCTATATGTCTTCTGTGGTCTAATTTCAGAATTCATGAAAAGGATAAATTAATTTGGATTTTGTATCATTCCCTGCCCAGAAAATCACAAAGCCACATTTCCCAATCAGTAGCATTCGTTATCTGTTCTAATTACCGAGTATTCCTATCTAAATAATTGTAAACCTGGAGAGAAGTCCAATGTTTACACACCCAACTCTTAAGCACAGTGAATACTCAGCAAAAAGGTGTGCTTTTTTTTTTTTCTTTTTCTTTTTTAAACTGGGGATTGTTCTCTGGGCCTTCACACTGAGCTACATCTCCAGTCCTATTTTTGAGATAGGGTCTAGCTAAATTTCACAGAGTAGGTTCAAACTTGTGATCCATCTCTTGAGATTACAGACATGTGCCGCCACACCCAGATTAAAAGGTGCAGATTGTATGTGGTAACTTGGATTAGGACCCATCCACAGTTAGCACACATTTTAAATCATTACTTGTTTCTAAAATTACTACTTAGCAAATAAAAGTTAAATTTCTCCATCAGTTGCCCCTTACCTCTCTACTGTTTGCAAATGTATGCTCTTGAGATTTGCTTTACTCTTTCAGTATGTTCAGTCTGGTTTTTTATTCATTCTTTGAGCTATCAAGAACCTAGGAATTGGGCTGAGGGTATAGCTCAGTGATAGAATGTTTACCTAGTATGTGTAAGGTGCTGGGTTCAATCCTCAGTACTGGAGGGAAGTGGAGGGGAAAAAAGGACCTGGGAATTATCTGGATATTTTAAAGTGAGCAGTAGTGACAAATTCTTTTGTTTCAAATAATTTTCAGCTGGGTCTTTAACAAATAATGTTATTAGATATTTACTGTATGCAACTATTATACCAGAATTTTTAAAATATGGTCTTTAGCCCAAAAACCCTTAGAAAATAGGTGGCATTTTCACCAATTTTTAGATGTAGATAAGACCCAGATTAATAAAGATCATAAAGTGACTGTGCAATTGGCGCGGACTCCAGGGAGATAAAGATGTGCCTCCTAAGAATCAAGGACCTCCCCCACACCCCCACCCCCGTAAGCAACCTGCTGGTTTATAGGACTGGACCAGCTAACTTAATAGCAGCTAAGGTACATAAAGCAACTAAATGCTTGTATTGTTTAGTTGATTTTGCAGGCCTGAGACCAGCAGTCTGAGCATCTCTTGGGAAGATGACAGTATGCAATGTAGCAAATAGGGGGGATTTTCCTCTGTCTTGTCTTCGAGGCCCAATATTGTTCTTATTGTTTTGCTTTATTCTGATTAATTTCTGTTTCTTTTATTTTTTTTTTTTGCATCATTTCATATCCTGTTTTTATTGGTTTTATTGTGTTTTGGTTTTGTTTTGATTTTACTATACTTGATGGAATGGTCAACTATTCTGAAAATAGCAAGATACACTATAGTAGCTATTATTTTCCTAGTATCTTTCTTTGAAGTTCTGTACCAGTTCTACTGCTTTGTTTTGATTGACTTTGTTCTGTTATGTTTTGTTGGATTTTACTATCTTTAAAATTAAAAAAAAAGATCATAAAGCTGATAAATGGCATACAGTGCATTCAATATTAAGTCTACCAGGCTCAAAAACCTATTTCTGCACTTCAGGTATACCTTTTTACCTTTATACATTAGAGTCTTCTGGCTAATGTACATTTTATTTGCATCTGTCTGGGTTTAATATTTTAATGTCCCTGACTTCTGAAATGATATAAATTTGAATGCCTAGATCCATTTGCAAAGCAAAATATAATAATGAAGTTGGTTCTCAGAATCCTGATAGATCACAGAATGAAATAGAATATAAAATGTAAATGTAAAGTTTGATAACATACAAATTTTGATTATTTTTCATTTTTCAGTATATAATCTAACTTTAGCTAAAACGTATACACAAAGCAAATAATTTTCAACCCTGCCTTATCACAGTCCCCCAAAATTATTAAAAATTTTAATCTAGTATGTCAGTTTCTGTTTGCTTTATCAAATTTGAGCTATGTGACCCTACAAATTAATTTTTAAAATTCTTTTCATTATAACATTTTGCTTTTTATACAAGAAATCTTCTTTGGACAATTTGTATTTAGATTATTTTTTCCCTGATTATTTTAATAAGGTTTATTTTTCATGGTTCTTAAGAGTTAGAAAGGATTAAAAATAGCTCTAATTCTGGAGTCAAACAGACTTGTTTAGTGAAGGTTATAACTTGTAATGTCTGGAAAACACTGGAAAAAATGACTTACCTTTCTATACCCTGGTTTCCTTTTCTATAAAATCCTGTGTGAGAAGGGGCAGAAGGGAGTAGAAGGGACTGAAAAAATAATTAAGATGTGTTATGTGCATGTACCAGCTCCCCACAAGGGATATGATCATTATGTACTGCTAATATGTACCAATAAAAATTTTTTAAAATAATTCAGTGCTGTGTGACCTACCTCATAAACTATAAAAGTTATGTGAACTTCTGATTAATGGCCTAAAACTGGTCAAATCTGTCATTTTGTGATTCAAGGCTGCATTTCGTGATCAGTTTTCTGCATTTCACTGCTAAGTTGATTTTTATGTTTTAAAGCATCTGCTTCTTGCATTCAAGACATAATATACACTTCAATTGCACCTTACATGGATTGTGAAGAAGGTCCTTTTCTGGAAACTTTTTTTAAAAATTTGACTAAAATCTTTTTTCGACTCGGAACTACCCTTCATTTTGCAGGAAGTGATAGATTTTCAGACTGGAACATGCTTCTCAAGAAGTGATGTAAGAATGTAACTGATTTAAACTTACAACCTTAAACAAAAATAGTTTATATTTTTGATTGGGAAAATTGATTGGGAAAAAATGCATGCGGAGTCCGAAAAAAGTTATATTAAGCACTTTCTATAATTTCTTGTACAATGGAATTTATTACATTGGTTTAGATTTTGAAATCTGTTCTGTATGAGACAGAATCATAAATTTCAGAGTTCGAAGTAATTTTTTGTGATCTTTGGTATATTACCCTTATCTATCATAATGGGACATTAAAGCCCAGCAAAAGCTAGTTTGAGTTTTGTTAGAAAGTTAGTGATGGACCTCTCACTAAATGAAAATTAGTGTCTTGCTTCAGGGGATCAGAATTGTGCTGCTGTTAATGTCTTGTTCTTCTCTTCTATTTAATCACATTGAAACTCTTTTAAGTTGTTCTCGTTTCTATTTCTGCAATGATTTTAGTGTCATAGGTGGTTGACCTGAATACTTTTTCTTCTTAGCCAGCTTCCTTCACAATTAAAAAAAAAAAAAAATCAGTCCATAATATTTGAGATGAAGCTCTCATGTTTGGCAATACAAGGCAAAAAGCCTTGTGGTCTTTTATGGTTTTATACCATCTTCTTAGTCTTCTGCTGACTTTCTGTGACATGGAACATTCATTCCCACAGTAGTTAGGCATGCCTCCTATTTTGAGTGCTGGTTAAGCGAAGGCCTGCTGGTCCAACTACTGAGTGTTAATTGTTGCAATAAGGTTAACAATACTTTTCTCTGTTCTCTCTTTATTGTAGAGCCGACAATTAGAATCAGAAACTGGGACCACAGAAGAGCACAGTCTAAATAAAGAGGCTCGGAAATGGGCCACACGTGTGGCACGTGAGCACAAAAACATTGTTCATCAACAACGGGTAAGTGTAGTACAGAGAGTGCTAGGTAATTCAGCTTAAATTAAATGGCCAATCAATTTAAGGAGTTGAATTTTATATATGACTAAAATATCCTGTATATAGGTTTTTTTCTGTATTTTCTCAACACTTAACAGTAAGGTCGAAGCCAGTAGTAGTGAACCTATTGCATGTGTGCTACAGCGGGTTGTTGATATCATTGAAAGCTCTGAAAGATCTGCCATCACTGGAGGCTATCTACTTGTCTCAAATTCCATAAACCTTCTAACAGCAACACATGAATTCATCAGTTTGTAGTATAATTGCCTAAGAAAGACTGATAATAATGTGTTGTAGTCTTTTAGGTAAGGGAAGAGACATATATTTGGTGAATTAAAGTAGGCTTTTAACTGACAAGACACATTTTTTTAAAAAAGACAAATTCTGGATTCCATGAAAATGTACTTTCTTTGTTTTTGTGTTTTTGCCGGGGGGGTGGGGTAGGTTGTGTGTGTTTGGTTTTTTTGTTTTTGTTTTTAGAGACAGGGTCTCACTATGTAGTTCAGGCTGGCATTGAACTCAGTAGCCCAGGCTGGCCTCAAACTCACAGCAATCCTCCTGCCTCAGCCTCCCGAGTGCTGGGGTTACAGGTGTGTGCCACCACACCCAGCCAAAAATGTTCTTTGAAGACTAATCTCTAAGTGCAAACAAATTCTTTTAAGTATATATATGGTAGTGCATTTTTTCTCAATTTCATTTTTAATATCTATATCCTCTTTCTCTGTCTGCACATCCAGCTTCTTAAAAGAATTGTCATAGCCTGGGGATATCGCTCAGTCATAAGCACTTGACTAGCATGTATGAACTGTCTATATTTATTATATGTATATCCTTACCTCCCATTTATTTTTCAGCCCATTACATTTAAAATTTCTCTTCCCTTCTTCTTTAGACTAAAGTTATGTAAAATGGACATTTTGATTTTTCATTCTTCTTTACTGGTCAGCAGTTCTATCATAATTAATAACTCCCATCATTTTAAAATATTCTCTTCTCGAGATGAGCATGGTGGCCCACACCTGTAGTCCCAACATTTGGGAGGCTGAGGCAGGAAGATCGTTGCAAACTGGAGACCAGCCTGGGCTACAAAGTGAGCTCAAGGCCAGCCTGAACTGCATAGCGACACCCTGTCTCAAGAAGACAAAAAACAAAAAAATCTCTTCTGCAGACACACATGACTCAGTATTGTTCTGATTTTCCTTCAGCCTCTCTAATCATTCCTAGATTCTTTCATGTGTTCTCTTTCTCCATTTTGCAATTAAAATACTTAAGTTTCTTAGTTCTGTAGGTGATTCTTTCCTTATTCATTACTTTTACTATGGACAGTCTCAACCACTTTTGGAGTTTTACTTACTGCCAAATTATAAATTAATATTTCTAGCAGTGGGCCTTGCTACCATGTGTCCATATTCTGTATCCTTTTCCTGCTTTGATATCTTATCTCACTATCTTGCAAATATTTCAAAGTCTGTGTTCCACTTATCTACTGCAGTATTTAAAAAATAATACCTTGACTTTAATACTATAAAGTTGCTTTTTGTTTTGTTTTGGCTGGTTTGGTTTGGTGTTTGGTTTGTATTGTTTTTGTTTTTTGAAATAGAATCTCGCTATGTAGTTCAGGCTGGCCCTGAACTATGTAGCCCACACTGGCCTCAAACATGTAGCAGTTCTCTTGCCTCAGCCTCCCAAGTACTGGGATTAAAGGCATGTGCCACCATGCCACGCTTGAAAAAGTGCATTTTTAAATATCATCTCTTACTATTCTGGGTATTGTGTAGTCTCGGTTTGGCAGTTGTTACTTTGAATCTCTCACATAGGGTCAGTCAGATGGTAGCTTGTGCTGGTGTCGTCTCACAGGCTTCACCACTGAAATATCTGGTGCTTGAGTTGGAAAGATTTGAACAGTTGGGAACTGGAACAGGTGAGGCTTCTCATGTACCTCTGTCACTCTGTATTCTCTCCAAATGGTCTGTCTAGCATACATAGCAGCTTCATGTTGGTTTTGTGTCTTGCATGGTAGCACAGAGCCCCAAAGGTCTGAGTCCCAAGAGTAAAAAAATAGAACTAGAATTATCCTTCTGATCTAGCCTCAGAAATATCACAGTGATCCTTACATCCCATTTTGTTAATTCAAGCATTCAGAAAGGTCTGTCAGCAGTTTAGTGAGAAACGCTGTTAATATGGCTCCAGGGTAGAGCACTTGCCTGGTATTTACAAGGCCCCTGGGTTTGATTCCCCGCACTCAAAAAAGAAGGGGAGGGAGGGAGTTTGGCTCAGCGGCTTAAGCGCCTGCTTGGCTGGCACAAGGTTGTGAGTTTGATCCCTAGTACCAAAAAAGAAAGAGGTGGGGGAGGCAGCAAACAATTTAGTGAGAGAGAACACACACTCTACTTTTGAAGGGAAACAGCAAAGTTCTAGAACAGATAGAATGGGAAATATTATTCTAGCCGGTTTATTTAAAAAAATACTATCTCCCACAGTTTTGTTTTCAAACATAGATGTTCACATGTTACATGCAGAATACACTCAGCTCTTCACCCAAAACTCCCCAACGCCTGGTTTTTGCTAAGAGCTCAGTAAACTTTAGGCAGGTAAAACACCAAAAATATCACACCAAAACACATCATAATCAGTTTGTTTTTAAAAATTGACTCCGCTCTAAAAGCCAAAGCAGGAGGATCACCAGGAGTTTGAGGTCAGCCTACACTACATAATGGGTTCAGTGCAGCCTGAACTACATAACAAGATCCCGTCTCAAAAAAAAAAAAAAAAAATTAATGGCGTGTACTGAAAACATCTAAGATCAGGAACAAGACAAGGGTGCTCATTTTCATCATGTCTGATTTTGATAGTAGTTCTGGAAGTCTTAACCAGAAAAGTTGGACAAGAAAAATGTGTGAAAGTCATTTAAATGGGAAAGGAAGAAGCAAAGCTGTTTGTTCACAAATGACATGATCTTGTATACAGAAAACTCTAAAGTTTCTACCAAAACAAAATGTTATAGAATAAAAAGCAAGTTTCAGGATAAAAAATCAACACAGCAAAATTAGTTGCATTTCTGTAACCAGTAATGAACAATCACAAAGGAAATTAATCCTCAGTACCACAACAGAGAAACAAAGAAAAAACTCCATTTGCAGTAGCACCAGAAAAAACATACTTAGAATTAACCAAGAAGGTGAAAGACTTAGCCACTAAGAACCACAAAATGATTATGAAAAAAATTAGAGGATGTAAGTAAGTAAAAAGTTTTCTTATGTTCACGTAATGGAAACTGTTGTTAGGGTGATAGTAACACCTAGGATGACCTACAGATTCAGTGCAGTCCCTGTCAGAATCCTAATCAGAAGATATGCAGTGTTCATGGAATGGAATATATTATTAAATGACAGTACCACTCAAAATGGTTTGCAGATTTAATTTTACAGAAGCAGAAAAGGCTATCCTTTTAATTCATATGGTCTCTCAAGGGACCCAAATAACCAAAATAGTCTTGAAAAGGAACAAGATTAGAAGAATCCTACTTTCTTGTTTTAAAGCTTGTAAAACTATAGGCTTCCAAATAGTATGGTACAGTAAGTCACTGGCTTATAAACTTTGAGTTGTGAACGTTCACAGATATACTGTGTAAGATTCACAGGTGTACTGCTTAAGACTCACTTTGTCAGATTATGAACAAATCTGACTTACAAGCACTCTCCCATAATGGAACTCATTCATAAGTTGGGGACATACTGTGCTGGCATTGTTCTATACACATACAGAACAGTATAGGCCCATACAGAGTCTACATACATATTCACTAATTTTTGAATCTCACTATTTTTAAAATACCAGTTATCTCCACATATTCAGTCTAATCAGGTTAAACATTCAGCAGTATTTTTTTGTACAACCTGACAAGTTGATTCTCAAAGATATATGGTGTTGGCCCACTCAGGGGCTGAAGGGAGATTTTTGAGGTCCCCAGGTTAAAGAGTGCACGCATGCAAGACATCAGCAACAACAGGAGGCAGCAGGCAGCATAGAGAAGAGCAGGGAACAATAGCAGCCTGCATATTTATTGTATAATTCTCCTACATGTTGTTATCACATATTTACATTCTTACATGCCGGCCTCACTGGTGCTTGTGTGGTTCTATAATGCTAAGTCATCGTTATAATTGTGCCCCATTGTGTGCCTACACTGACAACAGGGTCATGTCTTCAAAGCTACCCAGGAGCATCCTTACATGCCTCGAGTTTTGAGCATTTTGGAACAATATCCCACATCCCATTCCCTCAAAGTTCAGGAGAGAGTCATCTCTTGTAAGTGGCACATAGAACTGACCCTGGTGCACAAAAATCACAACAATAAGGAAAACAGCAGAACACTATCAACTCCATTGCCACTACAGCACAACTTATGGCTATCCAGTGGCAGGTAGATCCCAAGGATTCCCACCATTGGATGACAGGGTCCTGCTGCAGGGCCTGGATGACAGACACCTTCACATTCATCTCTTGTACCTATGTCTGGTGGTCAGGGATATAAATGCAACATTCTGCCAGTAAGAGGGCACAAGTACCTCCTCCTTGTGCTGCAACCAGCAGAACAAAAGCTATGTAGTTTTGCAAAAGCATCTTTCTCAAAAAAAAAAAAAGCATCTTTTTCATTTGATAAGCCTCATCCCTTAGCAACATCAAAACCTGACATGTAACATTCAAGGCCTGGGCCATGTGTTGAGCAAGGGCTTCAACTTGAAGGGCTAGGTCTATGGTCCCTGCTTCTGGCATTATCAGGGCCATTAGATAAAACCACCAGGCCACCTGTTTAGTATAGTGCCAACTGTGATACACAGTGTCCCACTTGTGGGGTATGTCTGTAATAGTGGATCTGATAGTGCCCTTAACATGGAGATCCCCAGGTGCAGGTCCCTGTCCAGTGTGCAGGTAGGTATGGTCAACATATGATGCTACAAATCCATAGTTTCCTCAGTGGGCCATTCAATGGGCATCATACCTGTTAGCTTAAGGCCACCCCACCACTTGTTTGTGTCATTTACCAGTAATGTCTGGTTACACAGGGCAGAGGATATTTACCTGTGGTTTTCTTTCCTACCAGCACATTCACCTGTTGAATACAAAGTGAGGCTACATCCAGCAATGTCATTTGCAATCCTGTCAACCACCCCCAGCCATTGTACATAACAGGTCCTGGTCCTTCTGGGATGTCATGCTCTTTCAGATCAATGCCTTGATGGCCTGGTGGTATTGAACCCAGGCAGAGCCAGTCAGGTTTTGCTGCCTCAGTCTGGAGTTCAGTGCAAATCCAACAATGCAGTTATTGGTGCACATGAGCAAATTTGTGCCCATGAAACGACACTGTTAGCATAGTTCATCCTGGTTGGAAGGACAGGACAAAAAGAAACCATCATAGGGCAATCTTGTCCTTAGGGAGAATGCAGGCCACATGTTCATTCTGTGAGAGGATTGTGGCTGGAATCATACTCTCCCCTCTCTCCCCTTATAGTACCAAACCTAGGTTCCCATTGCTACCAGAGGTAAGGGAGTCAGAGCTAAATTCACCACTACCGGGGTGATGGGCCAAGCAGCCACAATGTCACTTCCTTTCAGAATGGTGGCTCCAGCATTGGGCAGAGAGTGCACTGAGGTCATCAACAGCCAAGTTGAAGTCCAGGGCTGTATTTCTACAGCATGTTTAAGTCTTTCCCCCAGGGCTCCAAGAGGAGCACCCAGTTACCCACCAGGGGTTCTGTAGACCAATCCTAAGTCCAGTGATAGCCTTCTGGCCACATAGGCCCCAACACAGGAAGAATTAAAGCCCCTTTCATTACCTTAGGACCTTGCTGTATGGATCGGATATATAGACAGACCAGCTGTGCTTTCAGGAGGCAATCCAATGGTTTGTCACCCATAGGTACCTCAGGGCTGATCATTGAGCAAATTGAACCATCGAGGATAAAACCCACACCTACCCAGTGAACTTTGGAACCAAATAAGCCCATTGGTTGGATTTTAGGAGCCTGTGTTACCTCTCAATCATAGCAGTTGACAGAGGATTGATTAGCCAATACATTAGGGAAAGAAAAACATGTAAGAGATTTAAATACTGGGGAAAGACACATCTGTTATCATAATAAATTGCAAATACAGTTGAAAAAATTATTCACCATACCACAATAAAATATTCGTGAATCAATAAGGAAAATCTCATGACCTATAAGAAGAAAGACTTTTTTAGCCAAAGAATGTAGTAGCAATATGATTGAAAAGATGCAAAAAATGCAGATGTTATACTAAATTTATTTGTCGTTTCAGTGAAACTTACAAGATACTTTTGAAGTAATTTGACAATCTGATTCTAAAAATGTTTCTGGAATTTTTTTGAAGCGTAGAAGAATATCCAGGAACAACAGTGACTTGCCTTTTGGCTGGAACCACCATCTTTCAGTAATTTGCCAAGATGGCAAACACAAAGGGAAAGAAGAGAGGAAACCAGTGTATGTGCTCTAGGCCTTTTAGAAAACATGGCATTGTTGTTTTGGCCACATATATGAGAATCTACAAAAAGGGTGATATTGTAGACATCAAGTAAATGGGCACTATTCAGAAAGGAATGCCACATAAATGTTACCATGGCAAAACTGAAGTTTAAAGTGTTACCTATCATGCTGTAAACAAGCAAGTTAAGGGCAAGGTATTTGCCAACAGAATTAATGTATGTGTTGAGCATATCAAACACTCAAAGAAAGAGTGGAGTTGCTAGAACTTTTTCCATATGAATTCATGGCAAAAGTTGAATATAGCTCTGCCATTCAGCACTCATTAGCAGCTCAGTGTTCTAGGCCCTCCTGAATTATAAGGCTGGTTTTCTTAATTAAACAGGTGTGTGGTATCTTTACCTCAGAGAAACAACTATTTGGAGGAGATTCTCATTGTACCTAGTTAGTTATGTCAGGTCTTTACTCTTCAGTGTGTTTTTCTTTTTGTTTTTGTTTTTGTTTTTATGAAAGATGTGAGGTATTGTGCAAGTCTATACCCAAATGGCCAAATATTTGTGAAATACTTACATAGATTTTACAGTCCTGTAAGTCACCATGGGAAAAGATATATCACAGTAAATGGAAGTCAGTGTATGGCATTTCAATTAAAGCAGTTGTTTTTAAAATATCCTTTTTTTGTTTGGTTTGGTTTTGGTTTTGGTTTTGGTTTTTTGGAGACAGGGTCTTGCTTTGTAGTTCTGGCTTATGTTAAGCTCCCTGTATATGTAGTTCAGGCTGGTGTTGAACTCATGACAATCTCACTGCCGCGGTCTGCTGGTTTTACAGGCATGCTCCACCATGCCCAGCTAAAGCACTCTATTGTGAATTATGTTCTAGTTCTGCATTGCTTTGACCATTCATGAAACACTTGGGAAAAAATACTATAAAACATTTTTCTTAGTTTACGGTAATAAAATGGTAATACATAAACACTTAAAGAAAAAGAGAACAGCAGTGACTTTTATGTCTTACCACAAACTGAATTATACAATGACTGTAAAAATCAAAAGGATGATTTTACACAGGAGTTACCAAACCTACAAAGAAAATGATCTGTGTATGGTTATTTAATATAAGGGCCTTACTAAGATACTAATCCAACCAGCCAACTGTGAAAGGCTATTTAATGAAGAGCTTCACATTAGAGACTACCAAGAAATTATTGTTGGGTCTGATAATAGTATTGTGATTGTGCAAATTTTTGCATATTTTAAAACTTACATAAAAGCATGTAGGAATGAAGGTAATACCTGGAATTTGATTTAAAATGTGGTTGCTAACCGGGCATGGTGGCACACACCTGTAATCTCAGCACTCAGGAGGCTGAGGCAGGAGGATTGTTGCAAGGTCAAGGCCAGCCTGGGCTACAAAGTCAGCTCAAGACCAGCCTGAATTGCATAGCAAGACCCTGTCTCAAAAAGACAAAAAACAAAACAAAAAAAAAAAAAAGTAGCTAATGAAAAGGATAGATAAAACAAATGTAGAAAAATCTTGACATAGTTTGAATAACAGAGATTGATATCTGGGAATTTGTTTTACTAGATTCTACCTTTGAGTATATTTGAAATTTCTCATGGTAACAAACATGTTGAGCTGGTGGTATGTAAAGTGCGTACTTTTCAAGTATGAAGTTCATCGCCCACCATAAAAAAGGCATTTCAGATCTTTAGGGAAGTGAGTAAACGATGTTAGAGCAATTGTGTTCGTGCTTAGGGGAAAAATACATAAAATTAGATTTCTCTCTTCTACTATATGTAAAATTTTTCAGAAGAATTAACAAGCTAAGCACTAAACATTATTAAAAACTGAAAATGTTTTTGGTATACTGCAGACACCTTAAATAAGACACAAAACTAGGAACTATAAAGAAAAGATTGATAAGTGTGACCATATAAAACTAAAAACTTCAGACAAATATGATGGTACACTCCTGTAATTCTAGCTACTCAAGAGGCTGAGGCAGGAGGACCATGATTTAGAGGCCAACTTGGACAAGTTAATGAGAAACTGTCTCAAAATTTTAAAAACTGAAGAAGAGGTCTGAAGATATAACTCAGTTATAGGTCTGGATTCAATCCTTCTCACATATATAATATATAATCCTCCTTATTATGTATATATAACTGATGAGGATGTAAACTGCCCATTCATAGAAGTAGAAGTAGAGCTCTTCCTGTCAGCGGCCTGAAGTGACCTGTGAAAATAGTTTACTACTCTCTTGGCCCAGAAAACCCCAGAAAATCATGCAAATCAAGAGGCTCAAATCTTCACATTCACTTTAAGAACACCCGTGAAACTACGTAGGCCATCAAGGGTATGCATATCCAAAAGGCCACCAAGTATGTGAAGGATGTCACATTAAAAAAGCAATGTGTAGCCAGGTGTGGTGGCACACGCCTTTAGTCCCAGCACTTGGGAGACTGAGGCAGGAGGATCATTGTGAGTTCAAGACCAGCCTGGGCTACAAAGTGAGTTCAAAGCTAGCCTGATCTGCATAGTGAGACCCTGTCTCAAAAAATAGGGCTGGAGATTTAGCTCAGTGGCCTAAGTGCCTGCTTGGCAGGCTTGAGGTTGTGAGTTCGATCTCCAGTATCAAAAAAAAAAAAAAAAATGAAGAAGCAGCAATGTGTGCCATTTGGCGTTACAATGGTGGAGTTGGTAGGTGTACCCAGGCCAAACAGTGGGGCTGGACCCAGGGTCAGTGGCCCAAAAAGAGTACTGAATTTTTGCTGCACATGCTTAAAAATGCATAGAATAATGCTAAACTTAAGGGTTTAGATGTAGATTCTCCGGTCATTGAACACATCGAGGTGAACAAAGCACCCAAGATGTGCCGCCATACTTACAGAGCTCATGGCCAGGTTAACCCATTCATGAGCTCCCTGTTGCATTGAGATGATCCTTACTGAAAAGGAACAAATTGTTTTAAACCAGAAAAGGAAGTTGCACAGAAGAAAATATCTCAGAAGAAACTGAAGAAACAAAAACTTATGGCATGGGAATAAATTACGTATAAAATAAATGCAAATTTTTAAAAAAGTAGAAGTAGAGATGGCCTGCAATACATGAAATGATGTTCTCTATTAATCAGAAACATAATAATGAGTTGTTTTTTTTGTTTTTGTGGCACCAGGGATTGAACTCACAACCTTGCGCCTGCCAGACAGGCGCTTAAGCCACTGAGCCAAACTCCCGGCCCTAGTTTTTTGAGGCAGGGTCACACTATGTAGCTCAGGTCAGCCTTGCGCTCGCATTGTAGCCCAAGCCAGCCTCGAACTCACGACGCTCTGCCTACCTCAGCCTCCCGAGTGCTGGAATTAAAAGCGTGTGCCACCATGCCCGGCTGAGAATAATATTTTTAAGTATCATAAAATATTATCTTGGCATAATTTTAACAATTGGCAGTATCCAGTGTGGGTAAAATATAGAATGCAACCTTTTAGGGATAATTTGGCAATGTCTATTAATGTTAAAATACACAGTTTCCACTTTTATATTTTTATTTTAAATATTATACAGACTAAGCATCATTGGTGAGGTTCTTTGTACAGTACTATTTGTAATATTGAGAAGTTTGAAAATTCAAATAGAAACAGAGGAAGAGTAAATAAAATATGGTACAGATAATCTCTTGCACCTATCAATTAATTAAAGAGAATGAGGTCAGCCTAGTTACACAAACATGAAAAGTGTTTCTTAAAATTTTCTGTTTGTATTTCTGTGTGTTCAGAAATACACAGAAATGATTTGGAAAAATGCAAATAAATTGAAGGGATAGTGTTTTCTTGGGGTAAGAGCACATGATGAATTGTGCAATATAATGGAGACATCATTTTTCATTGTGTGTTTTGTGACAATGCTCTATATTCACGTAATTTTTAAAAATCTAAAGTATGCATGCCCAATGTATCCATATTATGTACCCTCCTCGCCCATTAGTCCTCACTTGGTGGCCATCTTGCTTAACAAACTGATTGTTACAGTATCATAGTGTTTGTGTTCAAGTAACACTTTTTTTATTTAATAATGACCCCAGCCAGGCGTGGAGGCACATGCCTTTAATCCCAGCACTCCGGAGGCTGAGGTAGGAGGAGCTTTGTGAGTTCAAGGCTGGCTTGGGCTACAACACAAGCGCAAGGCCGGCCTGAGCTACATAGTGCAACCCTGCCTCAAAAAACCAGGGCTGGGAGTTTGGCTCATTGGCTTAAGCGCCTGCCCTGGCAGGTGCGAGGTTGTGAGTTCGATCCCCGGTGCTGCAAACAAAAAATAATAATAATAATAATAATGACCCCAAAGTACAAGAGTAGTGATGCAAAGGACAAAAAGGCATAAAACGTAAGGAGGACAAAAAGGCATAAAACATGTAAGGAGGATTAATTCTGGTACGGAGAGGCAATACTTCAGGGCATACAGGAAAACATAGTAAATATAAGGTACTATCAGTGGCTTCAGGAGTCCCCTGGGAGTCTATTAATGTATCCTCTGAGGATAAGAGGGGGATGACTATACAATTATGTAAGTTGCTATCACTGGAGAAAGCTAGACAAAGGAACTCTACTAGTTTTGCAACTTCCTTTGAGTCTATAATTTTTTTAAAATTTTTTTAATTAAATGAGTAAAAGAAACAAAGATTTAAAAAAGGATCGTGGCTTTAGTCATTAAAGCCTTTTAAATTATCTAAATACTCTAGTCACCTAAGAATGAAGATGAGAAAGAAAATCAGTCATTATTTTCATGTTTTCTTTGATAGGTTCTAAATGATCTGGAATGTCATGGAGTTGCTGTATCAGAACAAAGCCGAGCAGAGTTGGAACAGAAAATAGAGGAAGCTAGAGAAAATATCCGTAAAGCAGAGGTAAGGTGGCAGCTCTTTGTGGCATTTTACTGGGTTCCAGTCACAGTGTCATACCTGTGATGTGCATCTTTGAACCTGAATCTCAACCTGAAGTTGAGGACAGTTCAACGTCTTCATCTGTATCCATAGTGGTTTCTACTGAATACTTGCTTTGTTGAAAGTATGTATGTATATCACAGAAAGACTCTGAAACTGCTGTGAAGAGTTTATAATCAAAAAACATTAAATAACAAAATAGTTGTCATAATGAAGATATTAATTTTAAGTTTTCACAAAGTAAAATCAGTTAAATATATATATTTCCTAGAAAGTGTCCTTATTATGGATGGTTCACTGGATCCAGGGACACAAATTGGACCTTTGAAAATAGGAAAGATTTAGTTAAGAAAAGGAAACAGCCACATGTGGTAGCACATGCCTGTAGTCCCATTATTCTGGGTGGGTCAAGCAGGAGGATCACAAGTTCAAGCCCAGTCTGGCCAACTTAGTGACTTTTTTTTTTTTTTTTTGTACCAGGAATTGAACTCATAACCTCGCGCCTGCCAGGCAGGTGCTTAGACCACTGAGCTAAATTCCCAGCCGTATTTTTTTTTTATTTATTTAAGAGAAAATAGATACAGAAGATAGAAACAAAAAGCAAAAAAGACAGATGAACAACAATAACAGATCTGATACGATAACATTGTAGGTTTACTCATTGAGGTGGTTGAAGTTTGACAGTAGTTACAATATTGCATATCGTTACCTTCATAGGGGTTGATCATATTGACAGATATAGACATGTAAGATTTATCAGTTCAGGAATATTAACTTTTCTTTTTCAATAGCTAATGTATTTAGTACTATAGTTTTTTTTTAATTGTCTTATTTATGCATATTTATAAATTTATGTCTTTTTCCTTTTCCTTTCCTTCCTTCCTTTCCCCTTAGAATACCTCTTGTTATCATTGAAATAACTACCCATAGCATCAGGTCTAATATAATCAAGCAAAATAGTTCAGAGTGAAACCAATAAAGGATAAAAGAATGTTCGTACATAAGAGAAACAAAAAACTAAACGGATAAACAAACATCAACAATATATCCGATACTGTAAAATTACAGATTTAGGAATTTAGATGGTTGGAATTTTACAGTAGTTGCAATGTTGTATATCGTTACCATTAAGGGGACTGTTCAGATTGACAGGTAAAGACATGTAGTATTGATCTGATCATATGAATATCAACTGTTCTCTCTCACCAGTTTATGCATTTAGTAGTATAGACTTTTAAACTATCTTATGACTACCCTCATATAAAACTATGTCTTTTTTCCATACCTTCCTTCCTCGGTTCCCCTTGTAATACCTCTTATTATCTTCAAACTAAATGCCCTTAACAATTGGCCAAATATAGTCGAACACAATAATACTGAATAAAACCAATAACAAATATGGTAATGGAGGCAATACATAGTAATGCGACGTTGATTCCTATAGTGCCTCATATTAACTTCAAGGCAGTTGCCTATATCATCTGTTGTAACACAAACACACTAAGATAGGTTAAAATCCCTCAGAACAGAGCAGCGAAAGTAATACCTGGTTTTGAAGCAAGGTGATCATATATCATTGAAGGCTACCCTTATAAATTTTGTTATCTTTACAATAGCTGTCTTTGTCATCATTTATGATAAAGTTAGTCCGGTCGAGATAGAATAGGATTAAACTAAACAGCTCATTGAAAACAATACTGGATTTAAATCCCGTTGATGGATTATTCATTTGTCTGCCCTGCTCAGAGGTATCTCTCTGTCGCTGTTTCTGGAGCAGTGGACTTCTTTATCTCTCTCTAGAGTGTCCTTCAGTATTCTCTGTAGGGTTGGCTCGGTTGTCATAAATTCCTTTAGTTATTCTTTGTCGTGGAAGTATCTTGTTTCTCCGATGATTTTAAAGGATAATTTTGCAGGGTACATCAATCTGGGTTGGAAGTTATTTTCCTTCAGGGCTTGAAATATTTCACTCCAGGCTCTTCTTGACCTGATGATTTGTGTTGAGAAGTCTGTCGTGATTCTGATGGGCCTTCCTTTGTAGGTAATCTGTCTCTTTTCTCTAATAGCTTTTAATGTTTTGTTTTTGTGTTGAATTTCTGGAATCTTGATTATTATATGTCTGGGTGTAGGCCTATTTTGGTCAGGTTTAGCTGGAGTTCTATATGCTTCAGTTATCTGAAAGTCTCTTCCTGTTCCCATGCTTGGAAAATTTTCTGAAATTATTTCTGTGAATAGGCTTTTAATTTGATTTGTATTGACCCCTGCTTTTTCACTCACACCTTTTATTCGTAAATTATATTTCCTTGGGTTATCTTGCAGCCGTTGCACTGCCACTTCCAGATTTCTTATTATTTTTAGCAAGTTTTTCCTTTCTCTCTCCCAGGCTGCCATTTTTTCTTCCAGATATGAAAGATTATCTTTAGTTTCCTTCAAGTGGTTCTGCCAACTTTTATTAGAGTCTTTGAGTTCCTGGTAATCTCTCTGAATCTGATTGATGCGTTCTAAGTCTCTATTTGTTTCATTCTCAATCTCCTTTGATTTTCCATCCTCCACCTTTCCGGCTATGTTTCCTTTAGAGGCACTTAGCGATTCCCCTATATGTATTTCATTTCTATTCTCAGTTGGACTAACAGTGCCACTTTAATTTCTTTTATAGTTTCATGGAGTTGTCTCCCCACTTTGGTTGTCATCTCCTCTGAGAGTTTAATTTTTGGACTCCCGACCTTTTCTGTGTTTGCTTCTCCTGGATTTGTTCTGCTTGTATTGGAGTCCGGAGAGCGCCCTCTACCTTTCCATCTTGGCATTTTCCTGGGCTATTCAGGGATCTCCTAATTTCTCTGCAGTGAGCCGGTGTTGGTCCACTGCCTTTCTACAGTCTGTTTCCACTCCGCGGATGTCTGGTGCAGTGCACGAGGACGGGGCCGCTGCCTGGGAACCCGTACCGGGCCGTCCGCCAAACCTCCCCTATCACCCCCAGGGCACCCGTGCAGATTCCGCCAGGACCCTCCAGGGCCCGGTGTGAACAAGGAACCGTGCCTAACTAGGTGCAGTTCCGGTCTGAAGATGGATGCCTGTCCCTCGCTCTCCCTCGGGGGTGGGGGGTGGGGGGCTGGGGCCCGCCAGGTTCACTCACTCACCTGCTCGCGACCACCTCGTTCCACAATCAATCGCTGCCTCTGCCATCACCGCCGCACGTGCAGCAATTCAGTCGCGTATCACCAGCACTTCAGTTGCACCTTCCCAGTTCGGGTCCCACCGCCATCTGGACTTGGCTCCGCTCAGAGGTACTGCTGATCCCCACCTATGCCCATTTATTTCTCCTTTTTTTACTCTTTCCATGAGCCACTGTTCTCGTTCTAGACTCCTCTTGGGTCCAGAGGATCCATCTTCCTCTCCCTTTCTTCCCTCCGTTATCTTATCACTCTATATTCCAGCATTTGGATGGTATATTCCAGGGATTCTCCCTATCGCGGTGTCATCTGGTCAGCCATTTTGCAGGAAGTCCCCAGCCCTATTTTTTGAGACATGGTCTCATTATGCAGTTCAGGCTGGCCTTGAACTCACTTTGTAGCCCAGGCTGGTCTCAAACTCACAATGATCCTTCTGCCTCATCCTCCCAAGTGCTGGGATTAAAGGTGTGTGCTACCATGCCTGGCAACTTAGTAAGTTAACAAGACCCTGTCTCAAAATAAAAACTAAAAAAGATCTGAGGATGTAGCTCATTGCAAAGACCCTGAGTTCAGTCCTCAGTATCACAAAAATAAAGGGGGCAGGCATTATGATAGGGAATTTTAATCTTTTTTTGTAGTTATGGGAGACTGTGAAGGTTGTATGTAACCTATACAACCTCTCCCATAACAAAGAAACATATTTTGTGTACAATGTATGTAGTTGTTCGTATGCCTAAGGCTAATACTTTCTGCCCAAAAGGAAAAGAGCCTGAAATGAGAACCACAGAAGAAAGAAAGCAAGGGAGAAAGATGCATAGTATAGTTTGGCAGGTAAATATGATTAGAGTAGAAGACTTTTGCAAGGAAATATGGTGTAAAGTGAATAAACTAATAGTGCTTAGGGATAGTTTATGGAAGACCTCTGTACATTATCTACTTAGCTGCAGAACAGTGAAGGAATATGGAAATAGTCATAAAAACGGATTAATACTATCCATCCCTCAAGAGATGTTGTTCCTCTGTGGAAAGTGTAAAGAATGTCAACGATAACTAAGATTGTAAAGCACAAGTGTCAAGAGGGTCTGTACAAGTACACTAAGGGGACGGGAGGACACAGAGAGTACAGGGAGGGGTCGTCAGAGCAGAGGTAGGACTGAAAGATAGATATTGGCTAATGAGTGGTATTTGATCAGTCAGAACAAATAGAGGAACACAGGTTTATTCCATGGCACCTGAAGAAACAGAAGTTGAAACAAAAGATCAAGGTAGGAAGAAGGCAAGGTTGATTTGGGTGTTGGAAATACTTTCAGATTCTTCCAGATAAGCAACCCTGGGACGTAGCACAGCACTATGAATGTTGAAGATTCTGGGCAAGAACTTGTCAGGGATTGTGTAGAAGGAATTCTTGCACTGGTGGCAGGTCAGTCTAAACTAGTCATTTTCAGACACCCCTTCAGGATTCTAGAGGTTTTGAAAAAGTGCTTCAAGGGTTTTGGGGTGAGGAGAGACAGCAGGTAAGCACAGAGAATATGTATTAGTGTGTTTTGGGCAGATCCTCATAGGAGTGACCTGAATCAGAACAGGTTTGCCATCTCCCCTAATCCCATCTCCACTTTGTTCCTGATATAGCCTGAGCTACAGCCTCTGTAGTGAGGAAAGCAGAGTGTAATGTGAATAACCGTTTTCCTCTCTTGATTCACTCATGGCTGAACTACTGCCCTGGAGTGCTGGCCAAGTACTGTTGACAGGCTTTTGCAAAGATTTTGAGTTTCTGAAGTTTTCTAAAGTGTATGTCCATGTATTGTCCATTTCCAGTTTCCATCCTTGGCATCACAGTCTAGTACATTAACTGCTCCACTTCCCTACACCCCCATTGTTAGTGGTAGCAGTAATAGCTGTCAGTCACCAAAAGTCTTAATTTAGGCTGAATGACCTATTTTTTCCATGAGTTTGCTAAACTGTGCTGTCTATTAATTTAAAACTAAAAATATTAAATGAGATTGCCACCACAGAACGTTTCACCTCTAAGACATTTAAATCTGCACTTTCAAAGATAGTTTTCTTACCAAAAATAAGGGATATGCTGAAACTATATCAATTCATTATCTCAATTTTGAATATCTATTAAAATTTAAATACTCTTATAATCTTAAAATAATCACTCATGTAGTTTCCACCTATCAGGAACAAAAATGAATAGCCCAGCTAAAATTAGCTGGCAAATGTAAGAGTATATTTATTAGTACTGTCATAATGAAATTTTGGGGTATGCTATATCACAAGAATCTTCAGAGAAATTGACACTAATTGTGTCCATCTATACCTTTTTATTTTTTTCTGCTTACATATTGTTTACATTTTTTGTTTAATGTTTACCTTAGTATAAATACCTATACAATAGAGAGAAAACTGGTTTGCTTTTTAATTTCTAACATGAATGATTCCTTCCTTTGTTCATTAATCTGATTTACCCAGTCTTTTCTGCATTATGTTTCCATTTGGTGCTGCCAGTTAAAATAAAAGCCATTTTGTGGTTCTCTGGATTAGATTAAAGAAACTTTCAGTCACAAGAAATTGAAAATATAAATGTTCATTTTTCCAAAAACTAGGGGGTATACAGTTATCAATTCTTGGCTGTGAAGCAGATTCACTAATTGATTAATTCAGTAATTTAATGAGTGCCTTCATGTGCCAGAAACTGATAAAAATACTATACATATAGCAGTGAACAAACTTTCGTTAAGTTTGTTATGTTCTCTAGGACTGTTAGAAAAATACTTGTACTAGCTGTGGTACTGTTTACAGCTTTTAGAATTGTATCAAGAATTGAAATGAGGCAACAGTTGCTCAAATGAAATAATGATAATACTAACTGGTATTTGGATTTTTTCAAGTACCTATTATCATACATGCATGCATTCATCATCTAATATTCTATATAAAAAGTAGTAGCCTGTGTGTTACTACATTAGGTTTTTTAATGTAATCCCTGTGTAGCCACAATGAAAATGGCTATAGAATATATGCATATACACAAAAGAAATTAAGAAAAAAATTAAAACATTTCGTGAACAACAATCCACACAAAAGAAAACAATAATGCAGGAGATATGGGAACAAATACTGTTAGACATATATAAGACAAATAACAAGATGATACAGATTAAGTCCCTCCTTATCAGTAATTACCTTAAATGTAAATTAGCCAATCAAAAGTCAGAAGTTAGCAGAATGGACAGAAAAATAAGATCCAAATATATACTGTCAATAGGAGACTTTTATTTTTTTTTCCAACTTCAATACATTTATTGATTTTATTTTAAAGAGAATAAAACAATAAAACAATGAGAACAGTACTGAATTTCAAAATGTCAGTAGGACAGTAGGAAATGAACAATAGTTACTATATTGCACATTGTTATCCTCTAAGTAGTTGCTCAGACTATCAGATATAGGCATGCAAAGTTAATCAAACAATATAAGCCCTAAGTTGTTTCTTTTCTTCAGTTACTGTCATTTCAGAAATTTCAGGTATATGACTTCTAATTTCTTTTGTGTCTGTGTCTTCTAGACTTGTTCAGGTGGGGCTGGAGGTCTGAGATTGCACCCTGCTCCTCTATCTTGACATTTTCCTGTGTTCCTCTGAATCAGCTATTTGCTAAGTCCTGGGAACTTCCTACACTGGCTGCCTGTCCTGCGGTGCAGGGCATTGGGCTCATCATCTGGGTTCCTCTTATCTGAAGTTCCCTGAGTGATGGACAGGTGCAGGGTGGCGCCTCACCAATGCTCCCCCTACGGCAACAGGACCTCGGGGTATAGCCTTCTCTCCTCTGGGCCCCTGGCCATGGGCTTCTTCTCCTCCAGGCCCTTGGAGCCTGGCTCACAGGGGTGGTGCCCAGCCCTAACCTCATTAAGACCATATATTAGGTCAAAAATCAGTCTCAGTGAGTTTATAAGGATTGATATCATAAAGAGTAAGTTCACTGACAAATCAGAACTAAATTAAAGATCAATAATTGCTAACTGGAAAATACCCAAGTATTTGGAAATTAAATTATTCAAACACAGTAATCTGTTGTTGCTTTTAAAAACACCCCAGACTTTATGCAAAAGCAATAGTGTTTTATTGCCTTTCAGTATTCTGAATATTTACTGTGCATATCTTTTACTGATTTTGTACAACTACATTTATTTAGCCAGAGGATTAGTTGGGCTAATCTGAGAAGGTTGGGCCCTTTCTCATGTGGTTTTTCATCCCCAAATAAGTTAAGATGGGTTACCCTACATGTTGATGGCATAGCTAAGAAGTCCAGTCCTAGTAGCCCTTATGGGTGAGGCTCTGTTTCCATCAAAGTTAATGAGGCAGGGAACTACTTTAGTACCAGGAGGCATGATTGGTTGGGGGTCATCAGTTTAACAATTTACCACAATTGTATATAGCCTTGGTTAAATCATTCTTTTTTTTTCCCTCTGTGAAAGGGAGTTTATGATACCCACAGAATTGTTTTGTAAATTCAATGAAAAATGTAATCATATAGTTTATAGTACATTTGATAAAAGTTGTTGAAACTGTTGGTTTTTTTTTAATACCCAGTATAGTTGGGCATGATGGTACATGCCTATTATCCTAGTACTTGGGAGGCTGAAGCAAGAGGATCACCACAAGTTCAAGGCCAGCACAGGCTAAATAGTAAGTTCAAGGCCAGCCTGAACTCTACATAGTGAGACCCTGTCTCAAAAAAAAGAAGATACTAAAGGTAGAGTGACAGATACTGTTATTTACCGTTATTGATCTCCTACTGTAAATAAAGTTATGTCCTAAATAGTACAGTCATAGTCAACAGAGACCTGACCTTGAAGCAAATAAAGTAAGCCCAAGTTAAACTTTAAAACTGTCAAAAAATTTCACGAACTCAACAGTGATACAGTATATTCATCTCAAGGTAATTTATTGTGTTAACGCACCATGATTATGTATCCTAAAAGATCTGGAATTTTAAAATACTATTATAGAAATTCTAAGGTTCTAAAAATGATTTGGTTAAATAGTATCTGAAATGCCATCAGGTTTACAGAAAATGGCCTGGAGGATATAGCTCAGTTGCACAATTGCCTGCCTGGCAAGCATAAGGTCCTGAGTTTGATTCCTGGTACAAAAAAAAAAAAAAAAAAAAAAAAAAAAAAAAAAAAAAAAAAAAAAAAAAAAAAACGATTTACAGAAAGCTGTACTTTGCAAATTTTTAACCAGTTGGGACATCATCAAAATTCACTTGAAAACACTAGAAAATTCTATATTTAAACAGTTGCTAAAATACGAACAGTTGGCCACACACCTATAATCCTAGCACCTAGGGAGCTGAGTCAGAAGTATGCCAAGTCTGAGACCAGTCTAGGCTACATAGTAAGGCCCTGCCTCAAAAAAAAAATTGAAACCTCTAAGGAAAAAAAAAAAAGAAACCTCTAAAGATTTCAAGAAAAACAAACCAAGCTCTCTTCTCCCTATTCTGTATTGACAACATGTATCATTTTGGGGGTCCCAAAAATGTACAGGCATTTCTTTCGACCAGCAAGAGAGCAGTCAGTTCTGCGGTGAATATCAATAAAGTATCCTCTTAATTTTGTACCTGGAGATAGTATCAGACTCCAGAAGCCAAGGGTTCAGGCCCTGATACTTCCCCTGGTCAGATGTTAATCACAAGTCCAAGCCTCCAGAATTTCTAACAGGCTACAAATTGGGGTTCCCACAAACCTTTTTTGAGCTCAATTAACTTGCTACCACAGTTCACAGAACTCAGAGAAATACTTATATTTACCACATTACTTCATCTAAAAGGATTCAAATAAACAGCCGGAGAAAGACAGTACGTAGTACAAGATCTGGAGGAGCTGTGGGTACTGGAGTTTCCATCCCCATGGAGTTGGGATGCGTCACCCTTCCAGCACATGGATGAGTTCTTGGTCACCTTCCTGCAACATTCCACATGTTCAGCTGTCCAGAAGCTCCCAAAGCCTGTCGTTTTGGGATTTTATGGAGACTATATTACATAGACATGATCGAAGCATGGACAACATAGAAATGTGACTGGACAAAAAAGGGTGTGAGCTAATGCTAATAGCTTGAGTGGGAAAATCCAACAGGGCCTCTATATTCAGATACATCTTGGCCTTTTTGTGCAGTATTGTTTCTTCCCAGATATGGGCCCAAATCCCTTCTGAAGTAGGGCCTTATGATGTACTATGAGATAAGGTTGGTCAAAGAATTTCCCTATGATCAGCTCTAAGACAATAAGGAAAAATCAGAGTTACTTTTTATGACCTGCTTTAAAGAAGAGAAGTTCTAGTTCTATGGCCTGCCTTGGAGAGAAAGCGGGGCAGGTAAAAAGTCAGAGATTTTGCTTTCTGGGCCTAAAATACCCCAGCATGATAACAGACAACTGTCATTTATCTTTATTGTGCTGAAGCTGTTTCAGAACTTCTTCAAAACCTAAGGACAAAAAACTAAATTATTTAGCAAAAGATAGGCATATTGTTCTAGGCACTTAGGAAATAACAAAGGCTATAGAAGTTCTAAGCTGGGAACCTCAAGGACAGAAACCAAAATATGTACACAGTACTGTATATCTAGTAGAAGATAGCGGTGTTTAATTCTGGAACTGCAGACTAAGTTTGCAAATACCATGTTCATCAGTTGTTTGATAAAGTATGGCAAAAATAAATCTTACAAAAACTCGATTACTCAGGGTGAGAAAATAAAATACACTGAATACTTTTCTTTGTTTTTCTGCCTCAGCAGTTAAGTGACTTATATTTATGATTTCCAAAAAAGAGATTCTTGGTTCCCCTTTTCTTTCTTTAGCATTTCATTGCCTTAAAATGCATATTAGAATGGTGATGAAACATATACAAAAGAATAAAAGTTGTAGCCTGTTAAATTTAAGAGAACCAGGCATTGTGTCACACCCTATAATCTCAGCCCTCTGGAAGGTGGAGACAGCAAGATCCCAAGTTTGAGTCCAGTGTAGGTAATGTAGCTATTTAGTGAGACCCTGTTTCAAAAGTTAAAAAAGAAAGAAAATTTTAATTTTTTTTTTGAGACAATATCTTGCTCTGTAGCCCAGGCTAGCCTTGAACTTGCAGCAGTCCTCCTGCCACAGCCTCCAAAGTGCTGGGCTTACAGATGTAGGCCACCATGCCTGCTTTGAAAAAAAAGTTTTTAAAGGGGTGAGGAATGTAACTTAGTGCGAAGGCCCTGCATTCAATCTCTAGGACCAGAAAATGAGGGAGAAATAGGCCTTGTGCATAGGGTGACTGGTGTGAACAGTGTGAGAGCACAAAGTATGTTGGAAAAATGGTGCATAGTGCTGTGAGAACATAAAGCATGTGGGAAGAAGTGAAAGGAA
>RJWM01018666.1:0-40658 GCA_004363535.1 Dasyprocta punctata
AAATTTAGAATGATACATTCAAACTGTACTCAAATCATAGCATAAAATTACTGAGACAGCAAGGGAACAAAGACAGTGAAGACATACAAAGAACTCTGAAAGCAAACTCCACTTCAAACACCATATTGAAATTGTTTTTTATTTAAGAGAAAAAAGACACAGAAAAGAAAGACAAAAAGCAAAAGAGACAAACAAACAGCAATAGCAAATCCAAAACAGTAACATTATAGGTTTACAAAACAAGATGAGAGGGACTTGACAATAGCTGCAATATTGCATATCATTACCTTCAACACAGTTGTTTACATTAACAGATACAGTCATGTAAAATTGATCCAATCATATGAGTATTAACCATTCTTTCTCAATAACTAATATATTCAGCAGTATAGTCATTTTAGTTATCTTACATATACATATATACAGATTTATGTCTTCCTTCTTTCCTCCTTTTCCCTTTCCCAATTACTTTTGCTCTTTGAGCAGTTTCTTACCATTACACAGTTTTTATTTTAGATTTTGGATCATATGTACTGTTTCAGTTTCTTGTACTAGAGAGACAATATGGTATTTTCACATGTAGAATTTGATTTATCTCGCTTATGAGTATGGTCTCAAGTCACGTCCATTTACTTATAAAAGTCTCAGTGCAATCTTTCTTAATAGCTGAGTAGTACTCCATTGTATAAAAATACCACATCTTTTTTATCCATTCTTTGATTGATGGGCACTTGGGTTGTTTCCAAGATTTGGCTATTACAAATCGGGTTGCTATAAACATGGGTGCACAAATATCACTGTGGTACGATATTTTCAATTCTTCTGGGAAAATGCCCAGAAGCAGGATAGCTGGGTCAAATGCGATCTCTAATCCTAGCTTCTTGAGGAATCTCCACACTGACTTCCACAGTGGTTGCACCAGTTACCCTCCCACCAACAGTGGAGAAGAATTCCTTTTTCCCCACAGCCCCTCCAGCATTTATTATTGGTTGATTTTTTGATCTTGGCCCTTCTTTCTGGAGTGAGATGGAATCTCAGTGTTGTTTTAATTTGCATTTCCTGAATGACCATTGATGTTGAACATTTTCTCATATTTATTTACAATTTGTATTTCTTTCTCTGAGAAGTGTGTATTCATCTCAGATGCCCATTTTTGGATTGGGTCCTTATATTTTGGGGGTCTGATTTATTTTAATTCTTTATATGTTTTAGATAGAAGTCCTTTGTCTGATGGACAATTGGCTAAGATATTTTCCAAGTTTATGGGTTTTCTTCTCACTCTGTTGGAGATTTCTTTTGACATGCAGAAACCTTTTAATGAGATCCAAGTTGTTGACTCGGAGAAGTGTTTCCCATGCAGTTTGATTTTTGTTGGTGAACTCTCTGCCTACTCCTATGTCATCAGGATTTTTACCTACTTTGCCTTCCAACAAATTTAGTGTCTCTATTTTAATATTCAGATCTCTGATCCATTTTGACTTTATTTTAGTGCATGGTGATAGACATGGATCTAGTTTTAGTTTATGGCATATAGGGAGCCAGTTTTTTCAGCACAATTTGTTAAAGAGACTATCTTTCTTCCAATGTACATGTTTGACCTCTTTGTCAAAGATGAGGTGGCTGAGTGTGTTTGTAGTTGTGGCTGTACCTTCTAATCTATTCTATTGATCTTCAGGTCTGTTTCCATTCCAGTACCATGCTGATTTTATCACAGTAGCTTTGCAATGTAGTTTAAAGTCAGGGATGGTGATGCCTCCTGCCTTACCTTTCTTGCCCAGAATTGCCTTTGCTATTTTAGGCCTCTTGTGGTTCCAGATGAAATTTAGGAATGCTTTCTCTAGCTCTGTGAGGTATGCAAGTAGTATTTTGATTGGGATTGCATTAAATATGTATAACTATTTTGGGTGAATGGCCATTTTCACAATGTTTGTTCTTCCTATCCATGAACAGGAAATATCTTTCCATTTTCTGAAATCCTCTTCAATTTCCTTTTCAGTGCAATGTAATTTTCACTATATGGATCTTTTACTTCCTTTGTTAGATTGATTCCTAAGTATTTCATTTTTTTGGATGTTATAGTGAAGGGTGTGGTTTCCCTTATTTCCCTCTCAGTGACTTTGCTGTTTGTGTGCAACAATGATATTAATTTTTGAGTGTTGACCTTGTATCCAGCAAAATTACTGAATTTGGTTTTTACATCTAGAAGTCTTTCAGTGGATTTTGGGGGGTCTTTTTGTAGAGTATCATATCATCTGCAAATAATGGTAATTTTAGTTCTTCCTTTCCTATCCTTATTCCCTTTATTTCTTTCTCTTGTCTAATTGCTCTGGCTAGTATTTCCAGAACTATATTGAATAGGAGTGGTGATAATGGACATCCTTGTCTTGTTCCTGATTTTAGGTTGAAAGTTTTCAGTTTTTGTCCATTTAGTAAGAGGTTGGCTGTTGGTTTATGATATATGGCTTTTATCAGATTGAGGTAGAGACCATCTATTTCGATTTTTTGTAGTGTTCTTATCATGAATGAGTGATGGATTTTGTCAAAAACTTTTTCTGTATCTATTGAGATGATCATGTGATTCTTGTCCTTGGCCCTGTTGATGTGGTGTATTACATGTATTGATTTGCATATGTTGAACCATCCCTGCACTCCTGGGATGAACCCCACTTGATCATGGTATATAATCTTCCTGATAACTTGCTGTATTCTATTTGCCAGTATTTTATTGAGGATTTTTGCATCTATGTTCATTAGGGAGACTGGCCTGTAATTTTCTTTTTTGGTTGGGTCTTTCTCTGGTTTTGATGTTAGCATAATACTAGCTTCCAGGAATGAGTTAGGGAGACTTGATTCCCTTTCTATTTCATTGAGGAGTGTTGGTATTAAGTCTTCCTTAAATTTCTTGTAGAATTCAGCAGTGAATCCACCAGGACATGGGCTTTTCTTTGTTCGTAAGTTTCTAATAACATTTTTAGTTTCATTAGCTGAAATTGGGTTATTCAGCAGTTTTACATCTTCTTGATTCAGTTTTGGGAATTCGTAAGTTTCTAGGAATCTGTCCACTTCTTCTGTGTTAATGAATCAATGTGAGTAAAGGTTTTTTAAGTAGGTGTTGCTGATCTTCTGTATTTCCACAGGATCTGTAGTGATTTCACCCATTTCATTTCATATTGTATGGATCTGAGCTTTTTCTTTCCTCTTTTTTATAAGGTTGGCTAGGGGTTTATCAATTTTATTTATTCTTTTAAAGAACCAACTCTTCAATTCATTCATTCTTTGCATTGTTTTCAGTTTCAATTGCATTAATTTCTGCTCTGATCTTGATAATTTCCTCCCTTCTTTGCGCTTTGGGCTTGACTCGCTCTTCTTTTTCTGGAAGTCCAGGGTGCATCATAAGGTTGTTTATGTGTGTTCTTTCCATTTTTCTGGTGTGGGAGTTTAGTGCTATAAATTTCCCTCTGAGGACTGCTTTCATTGTGTCCCACAGGTTCCAGTAATTTGTATTTGCATTGCAGATATTGTTTAATTTCTTCTTTAATTTCTTCTGTGACCCATTGATTGTTTAGGAGAGTAATATTTAATTTCCATGTTTTATGGGGTTCTTGTGGGGTTTTTTGTCATTCATTTCCAATTTTATTGTGCTATGGTCAGATAATATGCAAGGAATTATTTCAGTTCCTTTGCATTTACTTACACATGTTCTGGGGACCAGTATATGATCTATTTTAGAGAATGACCCATGTGCAGCTGAGAACAATGTGTATTCTGATGCTGATGATTGGAGCACTTGGTACACATTTACTAGGTCCATTTGTTCACAAGTTTGGTTGAGTTCTGTTATTTCTTTGCTGATTTTTTGTTTGATTGAGCTGTCTCTCTGTAACAGTGGGGTGTTAAGTCCCCCATTATAACTGTATCATTGTTTATTTGGCTTTTCATGTCTATTAAGAATTGTGTTATATAGTTGGATGCTCCCATATTTGGTGCATATATATTTAAGATTGTAATCTCTTCCTCTTGAAGTTTTCCCCTAATAAGTATGTAGTGACCTTCTTTATCTCTTTTGATCATCCTCGGTTTGAAGTTCACATTGTCTGCAAGCATAATAACTACCCCTGCTTTTTTCTGGGTTCCCGTTGCATGGAGTATTGTTTTCCAACCTTTGATTTTTAGTCTGTGAGTTTCCTTTTGAGTTAAATGTATTTCTTGTACACAGCATGTCTTAGTTACTTTTCACTCGTTGCCGAGACAAAATACCTGACGCCCAAAGTTAGGGAAGGAAAGGTTTATTCTTACAGTTTCTTGGGAGTTTCAGTCCATTAGTTGGCTCCAAGTCAGCATGGCGGGGCAGGGCTGCCTTTCACAGCAGCCGCCAGCAGCAAGGCAGGCTGGCGAGAGAAGAGGCGGAAGAGGAAGCAAACAAGAGGAAGACCTGCCTTCCCTTACATTGTATGTCGGCTCCACCCCTGGGTGGGCACAGCACTCACATTGCCAGGCAACAAACCAGTAACAAACCAATAACTCAGCCCCATCAAAATTATATGAGGACTTGGGGGTACATAGCATATTACCCGATACACAGCATATTGTTGGATTTTGTTTCTTAACCCTCTCTACCAGTCTATTTCTTTTTATTGGTGAGTTGAGACCATTTACATTGATTGATAGAACTGATATGTACTGACTCATCCCTGTCATGATATCTTTCTGTTGTTGGTTTTCTACATTTTCTGTTTAATTGTTTGTCCTGCTTAGTGGTTTCCTTTTGTTGCTGTTCTTAAGATTGTAGCTATCTTTGTCTCTTTCTAGAGTGTCTTTCAGTACTCTTTGTAGTGTTGGTTTGGTGGCCATAAATTTCTTCAGTTCTTCTTTTTCATGGAAATATCTTATTTCCCCATCAATTTTTAAAGATAGTTTTGCAGGATACATCAATCTGGGTTGAAAGTTGTTTTCTTTCAGGATTTGAAATACTTCACTCCAAGTTCTTCTTGACTTAAAGGTTTGTGTTGAGAAATCTGCCTTGATTCAGATAGGCTTTCCTTCATAGGTGATCTGTTTCTTTTCTCTGACAGCTTTTAGTATTTTGTTCTTGTGCTGTATTTCTGATATCCTAATTATTATATGTCTGGGTGAAGATTTATTTTGGTTATAGCTAATTGGGGTTCTGTATGCAACACTTACCTATATATCAGTGTCTCTTCCCATGTTTGGAAAATTTTTTGCTATTATTTCTGCAAATAGTCCTCGTAGATCATTAGTATTGACCCCTGCTTTTTCATTGATGCCTATTAATCTTATGCTTTTTCTCTTAGCATCATCTTGCAGCTGTTGAATTGTCATTTCCTGGTTCCTTGTTATTTTTAAGGGATCTTTTCTTTCATGATCATAAGCTTCCATGCTGTCTTCAAGGTCTGAGATTCTATCTTCAGCTTCATTCAAGCAGTTTTGCCAACTTTCCATGGAATTTTTAATTTTCTGAATTTCCCTTTGAATGTGTTTCATGCATTCTATTTGTGTCTTATTTTGTTCATTCAAAGTTTCCATCATTTTCTTATGTTCTTCTATTTTTTATCTTGATCTTCTTTACATACACACAGCATTTCTTTCATAATGATTGTCATTTCATTTTTTAGCTGAGAGATTATTTCTGATTTGAGTTTCTCTATAGCTTCATAGAGTTGTTTCTTTTCTTCAGTAGCTATCATTTCAGAGAGTTCAGTTGTGTGATCCCAGTGTCTTCCATTTCAGGGTCTCTTGGGTTTGTTGTCAGTGGGCTGAGGGATTGAGACTGCCTCCTGGTCTTTCATTTTCTCATTTTCTTTTGGGACCTGTGTGGCTGGGCAAGCAGCCCCCCAATGGATTGCACTGGAACACTGTTTTGGGTAGAGCTTCAATCATCCAATATCCCCGTGGCTAGCCAGGGCACACTCCCAGATTATGGCACTGTACTCTTATGTTCTGTGGTCTGTGAGGCTGGCTGTGTGCTCCCTGATGTACTTTGTTGGATTCTCCGGGGTGCTGGGCTGGACAAAGTTTGTATCCTCACTATAACTAGCAGGGTCCCACCCCTGGAGCTTGTTGCCAGGGCCTAAAACCTGGCTGTGTAGAGTTCAGAACCTGCACAACCCAGGTGGCTGGCAGAGATACACCTCTGTGGTGTGTTGCTGGACCTTCAGCCTGGCTGGGTGGGGGTTGGAATCTCTGGGACCCAGGTGGCTAGGCAGAGTGCACCCTGGAGTGTGGCATCACCAGGACCTTGAGCCTGGCTGCAAGGAGTCCAGAGCCTCTGAAGCATGGTGCAAGCCTGGGTGCATTCCAGGTGGATAGTGCCATGGCCTTGCTCCTAGTTGGGTGTGTTTCACAACCTCTAGGACCTGCCACACAGCTGCACCCCTGAACAATGGAGCTCATGCCTTGTGCACTAATGGGCAGAGCTCAAGTTCTCCAAGGCCCTGCACCTATGCTGGCCTCTCCCTGAAGAGCAGCTCTGGGGCTCTGGGCTGGGCTGGGCTCAGAACCTCTGTGTCCTATGAGGCTGGCCAGGCGTTTCCCTGATGGGTTGCACTGGGACGCTGGGCTGGGAAGAGCTCCAAAATTTATATTACTATAAAATATTTAAAAGCATTTGGTATGGATTTGGCCAGGTATAGCAACACCTAAAATAACCCATAGAGGGATGGCTAAGTCCCTGGGAGTACAGAGTCCCAAAAGTCAAAACAAGAGGACAGAAAGGTAAGACAGAATGGGAGCCTGGGATTTACAGAAAAGATCACAGTTACCAAAAGATGTTTGCTGTGTGTTACCAGATGCCTCTTAGTCCTTTACATATGTAACAGGGAAAATGAATATGTAGATCTACACAAACACACCTTCTTCTTTTTAAGGTAAAAAGAGAAAAAGGGAGAAAGAAGAGAGTGAGGTACCAGCAAGGAAATTAACATAGATTAGTGGAAATGAAAAGAGTGCCAAAATAAACTGTAATATTTGATCATTTAGCAAATAAAAAGAAACTTTTCAAGTCAATGGGTACTAGACATATCATTTAATAAAGGATATTAGAAAAATGGGC
Source organism: Dasyprocta punctata (assembly GCA_004363535.1). Taxonomy (NCBI): domain Eukaryota; kingdom Metazoa; phylum Chordata; class Mammalia; order Rodentia; family Dasyproctidae; genus Dasyprocta; species Dasyprocta punctata. The sequence goes on from RJWM01018666.1 coordinate 7,070, forward strand.
TCTTGTTTGAAAGGACAGAAGATTAATAGATACTATACTGTACAAACACATGTATACACACAACAGATTCCTACCTCACCCCACACAAAGAAATAAAACTTAAAATATAGCTGTAAAACCACAAGAAATAAGTGTATGAAAATAATTACATCTTAGTGAAAGAAGACCTTTTAAAAAAATGTTACAGAAAATTCAAAAGCCATTAAAAGGGGTGGGAATTGAGAAATCTGGCTACATTAAAAATTTAAACCTTTTCCATATTAAATGAAGTACCAGAGTAAGAGGATATACTTATAACTGAAAAAGGATAAACATCCATAATATATTGAAAGTCCTTACAAAGAAATAGCAAAAAGATAAGCACCCAATTTTAAGTCAAAGTTCAAATACGTAATTCACAAAAGAAAAATTAGAAATAGCCTATGAACTTTTAAAAACATTCTCAATCTTCTTAGTAGCCAAACACGTTGTACCAAACCAATATTTTCCCCCTAGGACTAAAATCAGGTGTGGGCACACAGTACTCTTGTCTATTCAGAGTGGAAGCATAAATATCTTTTGGGATAGCAATTATCTGATATTTACTGAAGGACATAGTCCTTGACCATATACTATATTTCAAAGAAATTCTCATTTAAAAACATTCCTTCCTATGCTCAGAATATAATATTACATTAGTAAATACTGAAAACTGGGAGAATATATTTTTCTCACACTTATCATTATAAAACCATATAACAAAATATTATCCAGCTGATAAAAACATTGAATTACAACCAGATATTGTGATACATGCCTGTAATTCTAGCTACTTAGCAAGCTGAAGCAGGATGATATCAAATTCAAAGGCAGCCTGGACCACTGGGCAAAACCCCATCTCTCAATTAAAAAATAAAAAGGGCCAGGCATGTAACTTAGTGGAGAGCACATGCTCACCTGTGTGAGGTCCAGGGTCAGTGTCCAGGAGACAGAAATGCACAGAGATCCAGAGACAGAGACAGAGATAGAAAAAGGACAAGTTAGACCTATGGAAAATGGAAGAAACCAATGTCCCTACAGTGAATACACACTGCCTACCACTTCCTATCTGAAGTCAAGACTGTGGGTTTTCTTCATAACCCTTTCCATACCACATCTGTGCCTTCCTCCGCACAAGCAAGAGAAGCTCCAAAAACTTGGGAGATGATGGAATTTAAATGTCTCATAATTACTCATTTGCTTTATTGCATATATAACAGCTTCAGAATAACAATATGACCATCACCCATATGATGGCCGAAGGTCAAAAACGAACTATTTTTTTATTTTATCTAATCCTCCCCCCATTTTATATTAGTACCATATATGTGTGTGTAACACTACATATTAAAATATTATATAATTTTTTTATTTTTGTTAGTTCTACAAGTAATTTTATATTTAATGCTTATTACAAGTCCCTATGTTCATGTCTTTCTAGTTATCTGTGTGTTCCAAAACTCATTTTGCTAGTAGAGTCCATTTGAAAGTCTCAAGGGAACCATATTCCCTAAGTTCTTGCACATACATGACTTTGTTCCTTTATGTTCCTGCATAGTAGTGTTGATGAACATAAATCTTTGTACCACAAGTACATCAAGTATGTTACACCACATTCTCCTGCAGTGAACCATCACTTTCTAAAAATTTCGTGACTATTTAGTTCTAGTTCTCTTTAACCACTGGCTTGAACAACAGTGGCACATGCCTGGCTGTCCCACCAGTCCTCAGATGACAGAATTCAAATCAGAACCACCCAGCAGAAGACATAGGAATTATGGCCCTGTCATGAATGAGTTAAAATTATTAGTTGTCTGGTCTGGATGATCAAAAGCTTCCTTGCCTTCTTTTTGTTTTTTGTTTTTTGTTTGTTTGTTTGTTTTTGTTTGTAATTTCTTTATAGTCCAGTAATTTTGCCAGAATATGTCTTAAAGTTGGTTATCAACAGGACTAGAATGTGCTTTCTAAAGTGAAGTTTTAAATTGTACTTTATTTCAGGAAAAGTTTTCTTGGCTTACAGATTTTTATATTTGTTCTGTACTTTTGCTTTGGTTTTCTTCTTCAGGGACTTCTACTGTCTATGTGTTGAATTGCCATTGCTTATCTTTAGTATTTCTCTTTCATTTGAATCTGGCTTTGTCTGTTATTGTTATTTTAAAAAATTGTCCTCCTCACTATTTCTATTTAGACATTTATAGTGTTTGTATTGCCTCCTGTTCCTTCCAGTGTACTGTCTCTTTTTCATTTATAATTATTTCCTGAGTTCCATCACTCAGTTTCAGTTTCTCAAATTCTGATCTCTGATACTCTTTCACATCTTGTGTTGTGACGTCTTTCATGCATTGCAAATAAAACATCATGCTTCTATTTCATAGCATCTCTCTGTATAAATGCTATTTTGCTTCTTATTCACTTCTCTTCTGACAATTTTGTGTTGAATTTGGTCTTGATTCTTTCTTGTGACTCATTTTTTATGAAACTAGTTTTCCTAAACTTTTAGGAGACATTGTCTGAAAGTTAGAAACAGGAACTTCATGAGGCTCCTTTATTCTGTTGCTTTTGTGTGATGTTCAAAAATATGTGGCTTAGCCAGGCATGGTGGCACACGCCTTTATTGCCAGCACTTGGGAGGCTGAGGCAGGGGGATCGTTATGAGTTTGCGACCAGCATGGGCTACAAAGTGAGTTCAAGGCCAGTCTGAACAGCATAGTGAGACCTTGTCTCAAAAATTAGTACCGGGACTTTAGCTCAGTGACCGAAGCACATGCCTGGCAGGCGTGAGGTTGTGAGCTCTATCCCTGGTACCGAAAAAAAAAAAAAATGTGACTCACTTTCTGAGATTCCCTGTCTCTTTCTCTCTTCTGCTTCCACCTAAATTTATCTCACTTTGTCCCTGCTGTCCCTGCCTTGTTTGATTTTAAACCCATAATCAACATCTCTCCTGAGTGTGGTTTCTTATCTTGGAAGGCAGCCATGGCTGGTTGGTTTTCAGATCCTAGAGGAACTTGCCTGTTGCTCTCCAGTATGGGCTGAGGTGGGGTTCCCCTGTTCTCAGGTTTGACAAAGCCTCCATTACTCATTTCTCTTCCTCCCACACAGACGCTGACTTCCTCCTGCCAACAATTGTCTGTCAACAATTTCCTCACCTACCATGTTGGGGTTTTGAGGATACCTTACCTAATTTTTTGAAAATATTGTCTATGTGTTTTTGGATTTGTTCTCTAGCTGCTTTGTCGTGTGTGTGTGTGTGTGTGTGTGTGTGTGCGCGCGTGTGTGTGTGTGTGTGTGTGTGTTCTAGGAGATTCAAAAACTATACTACTGACACTGACTTTTTCCTCTGTGAACTTTCGTAGCCTTAGAGTTTTTGCTACAATAAAAGCATTACTTTTTATAACTTAGATCTCAGTTGATACATTATACTTCAGCAAGCTGTGCAAGAACCATCCTACCTCATTACCAGAGTCGTTAGTATCACCCTTGTTGCACTGTCTCTTAGCTCTTTTTCCACTTCCCTCGCACCACCATTCTCGATTTGCCACTAAGAAAGTGTGTGATTATTTTACAATTCTGGAAATTGGAGCTGGGGACGGCAAGGTAATTTTCTCAAAGAAACAGAACTGCTTGAAGTTAGGAAAGTAGCTCAGGCGTGCCTACCACCAGGGCTCTGGCTTCTTATCAGTGCTGTGCCCTTCAAGAGATACAGGTAACAATTTGGTGTTTGTAGTGGTGCAGATGCCAGTGTGAAGGAGGAGTCACAATCTGCAGAGAAAACACTTCCCTGGATGTGAACCAGGACATGTGTCCTTAACACGGAGGTCCTCACAGGTCACCATCGAGGCGAGGTGACCAAATTTGACAGGAGGTGGAAGTGTGCAGTAGATATGAGCTCAGCCTACAGAGCGCAGACATCTCAGCTCAGGTTCTGGCTCTGCCATTAAATAATCTTTGGAAATCTACCCAGCCTCTCTGTGCCTGTTTTCTCACCCACAGAAGGAGAGAATAAGAGTTATGATGTGTATTCATTATGTTAATGCGCATAAATCACTTAGAACACTGCCGACATATGGTAAGTACCCAGTCATTGTAGCTGTCATCATTATAGAAGGATGGGGTAGGGATGAGGAGAGGGCCAGAGTCTCTTGAGTTGCCAGTGAGGTTGGGTTTTCTGTCTCCTCATTGACTGTGACCTCTATGTATATGGCTACCAATGGTGCTCTGAGTCCTCATATTTACATAGGAGTAAGCCCCCACTTGATCATAGCATTTAAGCCAATCAGAGAAGAAATGCTAGTTATAGAATCAGCATTCGGAAAAACTAGTTCCTTCCAGTGCTTGTCATATTCTCAAGGGCTTTGTTCTGAATTTCCCACCTCCACTCCCACAATTAGACTTCTAATAGAAGTCCAAAATTCCTCCTCATGTCACCTCAGGTAGGTTGAAGAGAAATCAAGCGTGTCTGCTACATAGAGCCTTGGTGGCCAACCATGAAGGCAGCAGCAACCTCACTCGGCACTGGAGGGAAAGATCAGGATTGAGGCTGCAAGGGCAGAAAAGACTCTCTCACCTACTCACTAGGGGGAACTTCAGAACTACAAAGTGCCTGACCCACTCTGCACTCCCTACTTGAAAACAACCCTTGTGAAGGTGCAGATGGTTGAGAGAACTTGGCCCACACCTGGAGATAGCCACATTTTAACCAAAGACATCTTACCTTTCACCCCACACTTGAGTTTCCAGTGTGGGATGTCTTAGTCTCTTTCCTCATCGGTGGACAAAATAACCAACACCAGAATTTAACAGAGGGGAGGTTTATTTTGGCTCATGGTTATAGCCCATCATCTGGAGGCTCCTGGGTAGAACCAGCATGAGCAAGGGACAATGCGGAGTAAAGCTACTTATGTTCTGGCATTCAGGAAGCAAAAAGACTGGAGCGGGGCACGGCGGGGAGATAGACCCTTCTGGGTCATGCACATGGTGACCCACCTCTTCTGACCAGACCCCACTTCGTAACAGCAAGTCGGCTATAGTACTTCCATAATCTAGTCGTCTTCCAAACACATGATGCTTTGGGGGTCATTTTAGATCTGAACCATAGCATGGAGCCTCCAGCACCATGGCAGGTGAATGATGAAATGGTTACTAACAACCTGGCCCCAAGTTTGTTAACTGGAGCCCAGATTTCCAAATCCAAGGAGGGTTGTGATGTGACTGGGGCAGTGGCCTCAACAGAGACAGGGTAGAGGTCACACTCTGGGAACAAGAAGACTAGATAAGGCAGGTGGTAGAAGGTGGTTACAGGAACCTCAAATGCCAAGATAACTAGACATTGCTGACCATTCCAAAACAAAATAAAGATTCCTTGAAAAAGGAAGGACTTGGAAAATGGCATAAGCCAAAAACAATCCAGAAGGAGGTATTTGCACACCCTCCTGACACTGCAAAAGCCACAGAGCAGGAGCCTATCCAGTAGAGTTAAGGCAAGGGTCTCACTCCCAGATGGGAATGAAGCATGAGGAAATACAAGACAGCCAGAAGGACCTCCCCAGGTGTCAGGAGGTGAGGTGAGGAGGTTAGGAGTGGAGACACCATGGGGCGGATGGAGCTCTGACAGGCAGAATAAGACCACTGAGATACACTGAGCACTTTCGATGTACCTAAGATTGTAGCTATTCACCCCCAGCACCCCAACAATGGTTTTGCTCCTGCTTCGGAGATGAACTCAGACTCAAACGGGTCAAGTGACATGCCAAGGATCATACAATGACAAACCAGTTGGTGACAATTTCAAAGCCAAGTCTTCGTGTTCAAAAGACTTCACTCTTTACTCCTAGGCTTGGGTCTAACTCCCAACTCTGTCACCAACTGTCTGTGTGACTTTATGCTAACTTCTTAGCTTCTCTAATCCAAATCTCCTCACCTCAGAAATGGAGCTACCCCTTCCTGTGCATGCATGCCTTATGTCAAGCGTGGTGCCTGGTGCAAAGAAACTTTGGCCAACACCCCATTGGCCATCACCAGCTGCCAACTGTGCATAATCTCTCAAACAGCCATTAATCTCCTGCCATCCCCCACCTTCCCTGCCTCATCCTCTTCAGTTCATCTATAGAAACTGCCTCATAGAAAAAGTTAGATGGCATTTGTGGGAAATATATGAAAAAAGATTACAGTTTTGTCATGAATTCCAATGACTTCCTTTCATGAAATTTTAGAGCAGCCACAAAATTTGTTTTTCCTAAAGAGGCAAATGACATTTGGAGAATTAAGCTGTCTATCTTGTCAAAGGAAGATAATCCTTCTAACCCTTAAACATCTGATAGTCAATAAACCTCAGTTAGAAAACAGTTGAGAGATAACTCTCCGATAGCTACCGAGACCTCACCTAGAAGTCACACTGGAAACTTAGCTGTGCTATGGAAAGCCAAGAGGAAGATACTGCTTAAAGTGCTGACACTGATCGAGTCTCATTCTAGACTTTGAGAGCCAGAGAAGCTTTCTGAGACAGTCTAACCTGACCTTCGTATTTCACAGATGGGAAAACTAAGGCCCAGAGAGTGAAAGTAACTTGTCCAGGTGACTGCTAAACCTGAAACTTGAACCCAAGACTCCAAATTCCAACTCTGGGGCTTTGTTCTGGGGAATTCAGCAACCTGTCCTTTGGGAACCGAGGACTGCCCCTGATCAGAACCAAATTCTAGCTCCACTGTTTGAGGGTGTGAGTCTGGGCCCTCTGCAAGTCTGTTCAGCCTCGGAGTTCTGATCTGTTAAAATAGGAAAAACAAAATCAGTCTCAGAGGATTAAGAGGTGAGGAGGTGAACAGCATTGGCACAACTTCTGCGGTAAATATCAGATGGGTTTCTATCTTGCCTCTCATCTGCACTGAGTTCACACTAGAAGCGCACCTTGGCGGAAGTGTTTAAACTCAAGTGACTTATTAAAACACGATCCCTAGAAGCTCCAATAAGTGAGGCAGGGAGAGAAGAGAACCAATGCACACAGCATTAATAAGTAAGGAACAGTGTCCTAGAGGGTCTTGATCCCACTCACGACCTCTGAAAGATACCACTGAGCGTGTGAAGTCCACATTCCGGCCAAGGAAGAGGGGTGGCCATCTATAGACATGGGAGTGAGTGACACAGAACATGGGGCTGGGCTACAAGAGTGACCGCCATGGCTCACGTCCTGGAACCACTGCCACCCTATCATGTCCCACAATAAGGTCATTCTCTTCTGCACTGGTTTTCCCAGGTGGAAGCTTATTACAAGTTCTTGAATAACAAATAAACAAAAGAAATTTAGGACAGAAGGGTTTAAGGGGCAAGCTAGCATTCCTGCTGAGGCAGTTGTTCCTGAGATCATGATTTATATTCATTATCAATCTTGTCATTCTAGGCTGCATTGTGACTCCCTCAAAATCCATAGTTTGAGATCCTAACCCCATTACTTTGTAATGTGACTGTATTTGGGGTCAGAGTCTCCAAAGAGGTAATTAAGATAAAGTGAAGTCATTAGGGTGAATCCTAATCCAATATGGTGACACTCATAAGATCAGGAAATGTGGGCCCAGATAGAAACAGAGGAAAGACTGTGTGAAGGCTCAGACACAAGAGGGCCATTGGTAAACCCTCAAAAAACATCAGCTCTGGGCTTTGGATTTAGCTCAGCAGCACAACTACCTGCCTAGCAAGCACGAGGTCATGAGTTCAATCCCCTGTGCCAAAAAAAGGATCATCTTTGTCATTACCTTGATATTTGACTTCCAGCCTCCAGAACTGTGAACCAATAAATTCCTGTTGTTTAAAACAGCCAATTTGTGGTAATGTTACATAACCACAAATTAATACACTTCTGTGTTATATTTTCCAGAACCTCCCTGGTCATTCTATTGGCTTAGGGTCCTAGTAGTCCTTCATTCCTAAGGGTCTGAGTTCCAGGAACTATGCCTGTGACTGCTGGTCGCAAGCCCCAAAAGGGGTCCCAGTTTATTTTTGAATTTTAGGTAGCAACAGTCACCACCCTGTGAAAATGTGTCACCCCTGCCATTATTTTCACCCCCTTTTCCAACTGCAGGGATACAAGAATGAGGAGCCAGCATAGCCAGGCAAAATCTTGACTTTAGAGGAACCAACCCCTCCCATATCTCAACCAGGGCTAGTGGTCCCACAGAGCCTAAATTTACAGGTTTGGAAAACACAAATCCCCCAAGTGCCCATTGAGAGTATGGTGAGAGCACAGCTTCTGCTCTTATCTCTTGTCCCCCTCCAAGTTGCCATGCCATCCCCTGCTGGGATGCAATGCCTTCCACTTATCTCTAGGTCTCACAGGTTTTGTGTTAGTGCCAGAGGGAGAAGAACTATCAACGTTTTTCTCCGAGCATCTCAAGGATAGGTTCAGGGAGGAAGACAGTAGTCTGTAGTGGGAGCTGCCTGATGGGATACCTGCACCTCAACTCAGAAGCTCCCCAGTCAGGACGCTGGGAGGACTCACTCAGAGGTGAATCGCTTTTGTGCCTGCAGGACTTGGTGCTGACCACACAGGCTCTGTAAATTTGAAGCCCTTTTTGGCATGGAGACCTGGATGGGAACTTTAGGCAGGAATTTTTCTAGAGTAGCTGTTTTCTTTTGTTGGGAAGCCATTGGTCTGACCTGCCATTGAGTGGAAATCCAATAAAAAAATTTTGCTTATGGCTGCATTCTCCTGCATTTGGTGTCATTTTTACAGTTTCCAGACCCAAGATGATTCCAGTGACATCTTCACCTGAAACACAACACCCACCCAAAATACAAAAAGTCCCCTACCTAAGAAACCAGCTAAACCCACCTCCCCAAAAATGTGTGAAACTAAATGGGAGTGGAACAAGGGGAATGATGAGATGAAATTATGATATGCGCATGTGCAAATCTGCTAATATGAAATTCATTAATTTATGTAACCAATATGCACTAATAAAAAAAAGTGGAAAAGCAAGAAATCTGATTCAGAAGTTAGGCTGGGAAGTAAGTCCACCATTTCACAAGTGTTTTCCAGTATGTAAAGTTAGAAAGGGCTTTGAGGAATGAGTGTATTTATTCCAAACCTAAAAGCAAGCATTTCCTCCTTGGTTTTGTGTCTTTTAAGTGATAGCAGTTGTGAAGACCACTGGGGTGGCATCAACAATTATAAGCATTGCAGTGGTCATTGCAATGCCCTCTGTCAAGGTATCTCATTGGGGGACAGAAAAGAGCTGCTTCGGAGTGACAGGATGCCACCAGCGCCGAATGATTCCCCAGCTCTTGGGTGGCAAAGCTGCAGGGGCTCTTTGAGAACACAAAACATTCTCTGAGCACAATGCATGGCCTCTGCTTGCTCTGCCCTTGAATAAAAGGATAGAAGAGCTTTCCACTGATTCTGACATTCTGCCTTGTTTAATGGTGTCCCTAGATCCCTCTGCTTAACTTTCTTACGGACAGAATGAAAGAGAAATGGGCCCCGGAGAGGTACTTATAAGTGTCAGAGATGAGACTGGAACCCTGGGGCTGGCACTGAGTTAGGTCTTTGTGCATTTGACTGCACAACATGTCCCAAACCTGAAAGCTCTGATTGAGGCAGGGTAGGTGGGGTAGTCCACAACTACCTGACCAGTTTCCAATCCTGAAAGGCTAGGAAGGAAAGGAAAGACTGCAGGAAAATGCTGGGGACAGTCAGGGCAATGAGCCCATGCTAATGGGCTTGGTTGCAAGCCCTTAAACAGCATAATGGGGAAAGGAAGGCTGGAGTTAGGATTCTGGCAGACATGGTTTAGGTCCTTCCCTGGCACTTGCTAGCTGCGTGTCTCTGTGCTAGTGAATTCCCTCTATGAGTTTTAGTTCTTCTGATGCAACTGGATCAGTCTTTACCTGGCTTAGTCATTTTCCTCATTCTCAGGATGAAATACCTGACACCTGCAACTTACTGGAGAGACTTATTGTGGCTCACAGTTTGTAGAGGTTTCAGTCCAAAGTCCATAACTCCAAGGTTGCACAGTATCGCAGAGGAAAAGCTGCTCACCTTGTGGCTGCCCAAAGCAGGGGAACTCAAGGGGAGTGACGGAGAGGGACAAACCACTCCCAGGCCATGCTCCCAGGGCCACACATCAGCTGACCCAAACCTTCCAGCAAGTCAACTATAAGCTCCCATAATCCCCCTACCTTCCAAAGCCCTACTTACAAGCGCATGAGGCTTTAGGTGTACATCTAGATATAAACCATTATAATGTCTTAGGCCCAGTGCCCCAAGAGCAGACCTTGAGATAAGGATATCGGTCAAAGTGATTTTGAAGGAAACATTCCCAGAAGGGTAGTAGGCTAGGGTCAGATAGGGTAGGGTAGGGTAGCAGGCACTCAGAGAGATCAGGTGAGAAATCCTGTCAAGGCTTTCGTGTGTCCTACAAACCTGCAGAAAGGACACCACCAGAAGTTTGTTAGAAATGCAGAATTTTGGTCTCCACCTTGACTCACTAAATCAGAATCTGCATTTTAATAAGAGGGGGAGAGCACGGGTATAAACAAGCCTCAGAGATAGAGAGGCTGGAGTAGGGAAGTTGGCCCTTGCTTAAGGGTAGCACTGAGGTTGTGGGTTGAAGGTGTCCTGTCAGGTAGGTCCAGCCCCTGCCTGCTCCAAGGCAGCCCCTTAATGAGATGCAAACACTGTTTGTTGCAAGTGTTAGCCCAGCAGCTAGTGACCAGAAATTGTGCCTCTCTGAGTTCATGGGACAGGGACAGAGTACTGACAACCTGTTCCACAAGGTGACACTGAAGAGTGATAGATAAAGCCCTGGCCTCCTAAGGACTCCAGTTCCCATTCATCCCTGGCCCTTTATTTCCCCCATTCCCACTGCCTCCCTTCTTTTCTCCCAATCCTGGGGCACTGGGTGGTCAGAGCCTAGCTGAGCAGCTGCTCACCCTGCTCCTTCTGCTGCAGCTCTCAGGGTCACTTCTTCTGGCCTTGAAGGGGTTCTTCTCCAAGACTTTGCTTGCATACTTTGGCCGAGGTACTACATCTCTTCATTTGTTCCCGCTTCCTTGGTGCTCTGTGATACCCTGGTCTTCCGTCCTGGGAAGAGAAGCTCAGCAGAGACGCCCCAGGGAAGAGAGTGATATGGACTGGCGATAGTAGGTGGATTCCCCCTTACTGCATCATGCATTTGATTTGGGGTTCTGCCTCTGCTGGTGTCACCCAAGCCTGGTCACATATCTGACCTATTCTAGTAGGATGGGCATGGAGCACGGGTGTCCTTTCAGCTCCATCCAGCAGGGGGCAGTGGTTCTAGTCATGTAACCATGAACTAACTCCCCTCCTGGCATTGCCAAATCTCTCACTCTCTGTTACCCCAACTGCTCTCCGCCTTTTCGTACCATCTTCCACGGAACCTAGAGGCCTGCTCTGAGGCTCAGCCTGATGCCCTGGACCTCTCGTTCTTCTTGACTTCCCCACCACCACCACCCCCACCCCAGCACACTGTAGGCTGAATCCCATTCTCCAGAATGGGAGAGAGCTTCCTCCCACAAAGCTGACACCCAAGATACGGTTGGAAGTCACCTGCTGCCTGACCCGGCCCCCACTCCACCTCCACCATTCCCTAGACCTGTGGCTCTGTCCCACTGACTGCTGGGTTGTCTCTTCAATTTTGGCCTCATCTTCACATGTCTCTGCATTCATCTGTTTTCTGTTGCAGATAACCCAATACCAAAGACTGGGTGAGTTTTTATTTGTTTTAATTTTTTTAATTTTTCATGTAAAATGCATATGAAATGTTTTGATCATATCCATTACCCTCCTGTATACCTCTTTTCCTCTCCTCTTACTCCTTTCCTCTTGCTAATGATAGTCTCCCTTCTGTTTTTATGGCCTCTTTGGGTTTTTAATATTTTTAATCTGGATTATTTTGCTTAACATGATAATCTCTAATTCCATCCTTTGTCCTGCACATTAACATAATTTCATTCTTCTTGAGGGCTGAGTAGTATTCAACTGTATATACATACCACATTTTCTTCATCCATTCTTCCATTAATGGATACTTAAACTGGTTTCCATAGTATGGGTATTGTGAACTGTGCCAAAATAAACATGGATATGCAAATATCAAGACTAGGTAAGTTTTAAAGAAGTGAGGTTGGTTTTTGCTGGACCATGGTCAAAAGGCTGCACCTGGTGGTGACTTTCTTGCCAGCAGAGTCCCAAGGCAATGCCTAGTACCATATTGCAAGGGAGGGAGTACACACCTGTATCTCTTCTGGTCTTTCTTTCTCTTATTATAAAGTCACCAAGATTCAGTATGGGGGCTCCACTCTGATGATTTTACCTAATCCTAATCACTTCCCAAAGGTCTCACCCCTAAACACCACAATTGGATCAAATTCCTGCTCTTTTATTACCCTATGAAAGGGATGGAGATTTCAGCACACAACAGTATTCAAACTTTATCCAAACCACAGCAGGCTGCCTTGGCCCCCCAAGTCACTGAGGCCTGTAAAACTTCAAAGTAATGGCAGGACCAGCTTCCTGGTCATGAGACTGACCAGTACAGAGGCCCAGCATCCTGCACCTGGTTTAATGTTCTGCCATTACTGCCTTAGAATTCTTACTAACTTTGTAATGAGTTACCCTGTTTTCATTTTGCACTGAATCCCACAAATTATCTAACTGATCCTGTAACACACTACACCGTGTAAGATATTCCCCTTAGGCCATTTAGTGGAAATATGACTCCCAGCTCAGGAGCAAGAGGGAAGGTAGGAAGGAAGGCATGGGAACCTCTCTCCAGGCCCTTCTGTATCCCTGGCCCTCCCAGTCTTCTTTCCCCTCTTCCCCACCCTCCTGGCCTCTTCCTTGCTCTGCCCTATGATGACCCCTCCACTAGGAGAGCAAGGTGAAAAAAATCCATTCTAGTCCTTTCAAGCTTCATCAGGAACAACAGCTTTTTAGGATGTGAATTTATATTGTCATCCCTTATTTTTCCAGTTTGCCACCTTCATTCACTTGATTAGCCCTAGCTTTTAATTCCAAAGCCAAAGCCTAGTGGTAGAGACAGTTAAAAAGCGGTTCGGGGAGATTTGAGAACAGAGGCAGGAAGACCTATGATCTACCCCAAGGCCAGCAGGCTCTGTGTGCCTGAGATTTATGCACTATCATCTATGCAGGTTAATCAGGTTAAGATTCAGGGTCTCTCTGCCATCCAGAAAGGAATTCTTGAGCTACCTGAGATTCTCAGCCAATGTGTACAGCATCCCTACTGCAGCCAGAGACGAGCTCTGAGCCCTGGCTGTAGAGAATCACCTAGGGGTTTCTAAATATGGACTTCAGCCTGTTCTCCCAGTTCTGGGAGTTCCACATGGGGTTCAGACAACACTCATGTGCAGCCAGTGCTGAGCAATGCAGATGCAGGTGCCACATCTGCAGTAGAATCCTAACACTCTGCCCTACAACTACCATCAAACTGGACCTGCCTAATGACACAGAGCAACCAGGCCCACCCAACCAAGGTCTCAGGCCAGAGCTCCGCTCTGGTTTCTAGCTCTGCTGGGATCCTGAATGATACCTTCTGCCCTGCCCCCTGATCTGCTCATGGGATCCTTGTCCTGTGTACTTCCCTCCAGGCTGGCCTTGCAGTGTGACGGAAGAGCCCAGAGGGCAAAGCAGAATCTCTGGATCCAAGACCTTGCTCTGCTACTTCCCAGCCATGTGCATGGACTCTCAGTGATGAAATAAGATGTTCTAGGGCAGCTGTTGCTTTTCCTTGCTTGTCCTTGATTTATTTTGTCCTGTACATGGGTACATCATGGGGCTATTGGTCAAAAGGTCCCCTCTCCCAAGCAGGAAGTGGCCACCTTTCCCAATGAATCCTATGGACTCAACCTTCTTTGTATCTTAGGCATTGTGAACAAATTGTTTAAATTAAAGTGTTCCACCCAGTACTCCCAGCAGAAGTTTATGGGATATTTCCTCAGGATACTGTATCTTCCGCCCCTTGGAGGAAGATTCTTTAGTTTTTCATTTTTTTGTGCGAGGCCTGGTTCCCAGCCATCTCCCAGCAAATTCCTTCTAAGCTTCAGTTTGCTGTTGTCAGAAACTACTTCTTACAGCCCAAGACTGCTCTCTAATGTTAACATGCCTTATCATTCCCACTTCACAGATTAGACAACTGAGGCCCAAGAGAGGCTGGACTAGGCTTCTACATCCACTTAGTGATAGAATCAGATCTTTAATGGGGTATCCTGCTCCGCCTCTGTACATCTTGCAAGTTTCAACTACAACATTTGGGGATTACATGTTGGAGAAATCATTTCTCTACAGAAAGATAAATGCAGAAAGAGACCCAGAAAAGCACCAGTCCTATTTGTATGGGATCAGTTTAGAGCCTCAAGCAGTCATTACAGAGACACCAACAGCAGTTAAAACCTTAAAGCCTTGAACTTGAGCTGAACCTTCAGACAACCTAGCCATGACCCATGAAGACAAAACCACAAAACTGGAGATGATGGTCCTTTCTTTATTTTTTAAGGAAAATTTGTGACAATTGTATATAATTTTCAAGGTTAATGGCATCTTGATTCACAATAATGAAAATCTCATTTATCTACATATTAGTGTCCTGAAGCTAGCTTCATTTACATAATCATAAATTTCATTTCAACTGTCCTCAGCAGCTTGTTCCCCATTTGATGAAAATGTAAACGATAATTTTATTTGGGCTCAACTGCATATATACTGCATTTATGCCGCATCAGAAAATAACATTTCCATCTCACCAGTGAGTTGGGCTCATTACAACGAAATAAGAATATTGGTTAAAACACCAAGTCAGTTTCCCAAATGTCTTTCAATGCCCTGGTCACTGTCTTATTATTACCCAGTTGGTTTTAATTGCATTTAATCAAAAAGGATCTTCATTTCTTACAAGGTACAGGCTGCCAGTAGCCACAAAATTTCACGATGACATGGGGGTGAGAGTGGTCACAAGAGGACCAAAACTGGGAAAGTCATTGTTAATTTTTTTTTCTTTTGACACAGGACAGGCTGATCTGGTATGAGCCAACTCAAACAGGTATGGACACAGCCAGATCCCCTCCCACCTGACCCCGACTCTTCCCCTGACCTGGAATTCACTTCATGGGTCATGGAGGGTTTGAAGTCCCTTTGGATCATTTGCGTCTACTACAATGCTTGGCGCAGGGCGAGGTACAGCGAGTAGCCTCAGAAATGAGTAAAATGAGCAGGAAGACCCTTCTCAGGTGCTCCTGAAATCGTATCAGCCTTGCCTGGCAGAGGTGGACACTGAGGCTCAGAGGGATGGAAGCAGCTTGCTCAAGTTCATCAACCAATACCAGAGACAAGACACCTGGAAAGGCAGGCAGAAATGGTATAGGGGAAAGAAGCTCCCAACCTACTAGATGTCCAGTATGATTTCGTGTTCTCTAAAATCGAAGAATGAATTTTAGAAATGACAGAGGTTAAGAGCAGAATATATTTATCGAGAGAAAGAAAGCTTCTGTTTGAGGGAGACAGAAGGGATCCCAAGTGGGTTGCCAAAGACTCTGCCTTTTCTAGGGACTTTTATAGAGCAAAACCACAAAGTGAGGCAGGTCTAAGGTGGGGAAAGCATGGAAACTCACAAGGTGGGCATGAGGTGGGATAGAACAATGGTCTACCAATAAAATTAATTGCTCAGGTAAAATTGATTAAATCAGGGACAAATGGGGAAGCGAGTCATGTGGCAAGCAGGCATGCACACAGAGCAGTGACTTCCTGTAGGGGGCTGGGTTTGTGATTCCTGGCTCCCTCAGGGTGACAGAGACTCATTTAGAATATCAGTCCTTGATGTTTATCCTTAGGAAGTACGTGGATGCATTTGTTTTATCTTTTGTCCTGAGGTCTGGCCCACAGCGGAGGTGTCTGTCATCCCCACAGTTACAAGGTATCTGGTCTTCTGCACTGGCTCCTTCCAGCACCCAGCTCTGTCTGACTGCCTGTAATACTTCTATCTAACTCAGCTGCCTGTAACTGAGAGGCTTAAATGTTCACCTGAAATGTGAGTCTGGGAGCCAAAGGGGGAGAGCAATTTGGAAATGTGGCAGTCTGCGGAGCCACTCCTGGACTCGCTGGGACATCACTCCTGGCCACCATCGCTGCACTGAGCACTGGTAGACATGTGGGTACCCACAGCTCCCACCCCTGGGGGAGACTACTATATTGCTCTTAGATATGCATAGACAGACACCTCAAGTGAGACAGGAGCCCCTCACCAGCAGTGTCTTCAGAGGCAGCCTCATTTTACCCTTTCTGGGCTCCAAGGAGACCCAACACGTTTCTTGCTAATCAAGGCTCTTTCTGACAGTTGCGTTCTGCACATCAGGGTTATGCTTCTCTGACCCGTACCCAGGAACACTGCACAGAAAATGGTTAGCCTGGACCAGATGCAAGAAATGAATACTCTCAGCTGTTCCCAGGGGCAGAAGCAATGACCAAGACAAGAGATTTCGCCAGGTAGGGAGCAGGGCCAGGTTCAGAAGGGTGATGCATTGGTTTCCTGGGACTTCTGGCAAGGCATTAAGCCCTTTTTTAAAAGTCCCTCAAAGGGCCGGGAGTTTGACTCAGTGGCTTACGTGTCTGTCTGGCAGGCACAAGGTTGTGAGTTCGACTCCCAGTGCCACAAAAAAATTAATTAATTAATTAATTTAATTTAATTAAAGGCCTTCAGACACTACACTTCTGACCGGCAACAGGACAGAGGGCAGGAGACTGTAGCACAGCCAGTTTATAGGATGTTATAATCCCACAATGACCTGCAACACTTTCAAATCCATTCACATTTGTGTCACATGGGTGTGCCTTTTTTTTTTTTTTTTTTCATTTTTCACACATGATAAGCAGCACAACCAGGCCAATGTGCCTTGTTAAGACAGTGCTCTGAAAGGCAGCCTTTCTCATACATGAGACTCCTGGGGAGCCACTTAGAGCTGTTAAAACAGAGGCCAGAGCCCTCCTCAGTGTTCCCAAATCTCTGCATGACTGATAAGCATCCCAAGCGCCTCAGGGACTCTGATGCAGAAAGAGCTTTATCTCTCCAGCCTGCCCAGGATCCAGGACTTCAGACCCCAACTGAATTCCCAACCCCTCCGTCAGGAATGGGTCTGTAATATCTCCCAAAGGCAATTCAAGCTGCTGACTTTAAGATAACAGCAAAAAATTTAACTGGGGCCACATTTTATAAGGAGAGCAATTTTCCTATAATTTACTTGTTAGAACCCACAGGTACTTACAGGTAAATATTTGTGAAACCAGTGGCACAGGGCACTCAGTGATTTCTTTGTTCTCTCTCTCTCTCTCTCTCTCTCTCTCTCTCTCTCTCTCTCTCTCTCTTTGTGTTAGTACCATGGATCAAACTTAGGGCCTCGTGCTTGCCAGGCAGGTGCTGTGCCACTGAGCTGTATCCCTGGCCCTACTCAGTGATTTCTGATCTCCAATTTTTCCCTTCCTGGAGTTGGTAATGACCTTAACCAGAACAGCTGAGAACATATCCTCCAAGTTAGTCTGGCCCCCAAATTTCTGCATGCATTTTTATTGTCCTTGGTACAAACCCTGTACCAAGATGTCTGCTTCTTGCTCTGGAGCTGCTGGATCCTGTGTTGCTTTCGAGAGTCTCCAGGGACCCCCTTGTCACTATCAAGTGGCTTTGGGGCAGACCTCATTCCTCCACATTTCAATCTGTGTTCTCTCCTTACTATCATGGGTGGGGGTTCTGCTGTCTTCACTCTGGAGCCCAAACGGAAACACATGGTGGGGGGTGATACTCCCATGTGTTGCACCGTCTAGCGTGCCCGGCTAGCAGTGACTCAGGTTTGATGTGAAGGTAGTGAGTTCTCCTTCACTGGAAATATCTAAGCAGAAGTCAATCTGCCATATATCAGGAACAGCGGCAACCTGTGGCCACCACCAATCAGTTAAAACACTGAACCTTGAGACCCTTGAAGCCCTTCCAACTCCAGGTGTCTGATTTCATGAATTTCAAACCTGACTTCTACCATTGCATCATTAAATACACCCAAATTCTGCCCCCGCAGTGCTCTAATGCTCAGACTTGTTTTGTACAACGTGGCAAAATACAATTTACATATCTCCTAAGTGTCAGAGCCATGAGAAAGAAAAACAAATTAATCAACAAAGAATCCCTTTTCAATGCTTTTCAAGCCAGCTTGTGTCTGTCACCAAACCACGAGTGAAATGCTAATAAAACTCAGCTAGGAACAACAGCATCATGATTTAAATATGGTCTATTGTTCCAAAGAAACATATACGTAATATAGTTCCAGGCCTGGCCTTTTTAGTGAGTGTGCACTTGGTTAATAAGGGAACTATTAGATGACAGCAAAGGTCTCCTGAAGAATAAAGCGGGAGGCGTCACCGTCGCGTGGCAGAGGGAAGGATGCAGGAGGCCGGCAGCGCACGGCCGTCTTCTCTGGGAAACCTGGCAGGACGGGTGCTGCAGAAGGGGTCCTGGGAGAAGAAGCAACTGGAAAGCAAGAGTAATGAAGTCATTTCCCATTTTTAGCCTAATTTGAAGAGACAGGGCCTTGGGACCTTGCTCCAGCTTTGAATGATAAGAGTGAACTGCAGCTGGAGAAGCCATGTGCTGGTGGGGTCCACCATGGTCGGGACGGATGGAGCTCCGGAGCCTAGGACATGATCTCTGCTGCCCTCCAGTCTCCACACTGCCTGGCATGCCCTGACTGTGTCATCTCTACCGATACAAGGCTTCTTCCCTTGCTTCCATGGTGTTGTTTGTTTCTTTTTTTAATTTTTTGCCCTCCCCTTTCTGGTGCTGGGGATTGAACCCAGGGCTTCACAACATTCTAGGACAGTGCTCTACCACTGAACTACATCCTGAGCCTCTCATCTCCATCTCCATCTATATGTTATCTCTGTCTCTTCTCTCTCCATCCATCTCAACCTTGCTCCTAAACCTAGATCCAAAAGCCACCAGTTCCAGGAGTGCAACACTTAGTGCTCCCCTTTGGGAGCCTATGAGCCTCCAGGTCTTGAACTCTGCCCATCTCTATAGCACAACCCCGACTCCACAGGGTGTCTATCTGCCTCTAGTGGTCTATTAGATTAGAAGTTCTCCAAGGGTTGTGACCAGGTCACAGGTCTCATTGTTACCCCAGGATACAGCACAGAATTTACCAAGTGCCAATACACTCTTGTGGTAAGAAGGTGAGGACCAAGATGGAAAGCATTATTTATTAAGCCATTGATCCCAAGTGTTTTGGCCACAATACCTCTTTAAGAGTGCTTACTGGAAGGAAGATATAAAATGATATGACCACACCAGGGTTGCTTAAAGTTCCACAGACTGAGACATGTTTATGTCCTAGAAGGCATGGCCACCTCCACTAGAATCTAGACTTGAACTTACAGTCAGACACAATCAGACTTAGCCCAGCTAGCCACCTTGCTTCACAGTCTTATGCAAGTTACACAACCTCTCTGAGTCTCAGTTTCCTCCATCAAGATATAGAGATGACTACTACTTCTCTGCAGAGTTGCTGAAATGTTATGACAAAATAAAGTGGAAGTGACAGAAACCAAGATTTCATGAGATGTCATGCTTTTTTCCTCTGCCATGGTCTCAATGTGCTTGCCCTCTGCCCAATTCATCTGATGAAACCTAATTACCATGGTAATGGTATTCAGAGGTGAGGAGATGATTAGGTCAGGGGCAGAATCCCCACAAATGAATTAAAGCCTTTATAGAAAAACCCCAGAAAACTGCCCTGGTCCCACTACCATGTAAGGATACAGCAAGAAAACACTGTCTACAAACCAGGGGGCCTCGGCAGACACCAAATCTGCTGGCACATTGATCTTGGGCTTGCCAGTCTCCAGAACCATGAGGAATAACTGTGTTGTTTATTAGTTCTTAGTATATGTTGTTTTGTTATAGCAGCTAGAACAGAATGAAATACCTTCCTTGCAGAGTTTCCTGCTGTGAGATTTTAGATCACCATCTTGCCATCCGTAGAATAGGTAGATATGCTCTTTACTTCTTATTCTACTACTCAAGAAGCCAGCTTACATAAAACATTAATATTCATAACAGACTTGGTTTATTCAAAGTGTCATATAAGTGTGAAATAGTCATCCCACTCTTCCTAAACAACATAGGAATTGCCATCTGTCACTTCTAAGAGGATTAAGAGATTGTCATCCATTCAGGACACACTGTTAGCAGAGCAAAGTGTTGCCTATGGAAGAGGCATAGCTCTCCTGGGAATAGGAGGGGTCTGTGCCCTGCTTTCTACAGTGCGGTCATTTCTGAGTTTTATGTGTCTCCATTCAGATGTGTTGGACAGGTGCTCCTGTAATGCTACCATGTCATCTTGAAGCTGGTAGTTTAATCAACCCTAACCAATGGGGAAACTGAAGCTTGAGTCCAAATCCAGTGTTCTCTACTTACCCTTGCCCAAGATGCTGCAGGAGGGACAATGTATTACAGAGAAGGTGTTGCCAGGTGACCCTAAAGGTGTCTTCCAGGTGAGCTTCACCAGAACCACAAGAAAAATAGCAAGGGCTCAGAATCAGCAGAATATGCATCCTTCTCCATTTCTCAACAGGAGGTTGGGGAGATATGGGAAGGGGGAAATGACAAAAATTAGATATAGAATAGAACTCAAAATCAAATTCATACCACTCTCCTATAATTACATGCAATGGTATGAAAGTACCAATGTCTGTCCAAAAAAAAAAAAGATGAGGATCACAGACTCTAAAAGATAATTCTCTGTCATCTCTCAAAATTAAACCCAGATGACCATACATCCCAAATTTCCCAGCATACTACCAGTTTAAATAAACTGTCCCAAAATAATGGTTAATCATGTACCCCCAGCTCACTTTCAAAATATGGTACCTCAATGAAGACAATCAGCCCATAGACATGCTACGTCTACAAATGAGAAACACAGAGGGGCTTTGTAAATGTCTTGATTAAATCACAATCTCTGGAAATGAGGTGCAGCCATTGGTGTTTTTATTTTTAGAACTTTCCCCAGTGAGTTTAATGTACAACCAACATTCAAGGTCACTGTCCTAAAGGAAAACAATACGCCGATGAACAAAGGTGAATGGAAACTATGCACAGGGTTCCCAGGTGGACCCCGAACTAACTGTGAGCTACCCTGTGTTCAGAGGTATGGAGGCAGAACAAGGGGATGTTTGAAGCTGGTCTGGAAAACCCCATCAGTGGCCTGCTGTCCTTACTGGTCATTCTGTTTGTGCCAACTCACCTGCCCACTCATGGAAGGATTTGTGGCTCTGTGGCAGGCACCAGCCCAGCAATAAGCAGGTAATTATCTCATCTCGCTCTCAGAGAGTAGCAGTGAGAATAGTCTTCTGTTTCACCTTGAAACAAGGAAGAAGAGCCCAGAGAGACAGATTTTCTACACATTTCAGAGAGGTTCTGCCAGAGAATCCCATCGAGGCGCAGGGAGCCAGGTCCCTGGCACAGAGCAGCCCCAGAGCCCAGGGTGAAAACATATCCTGTGCATGGCTTGGTGAACAGATTGTCTCCAAATGCTGCACCTCTCCTCATTAATGCTGCAAAGTAAGGCTCTGGTCTCTCACTGCACGCCAGGGAGGTTCCTGGGAAGAGAAGGGCCTGCCATGTCCTTGTCCCCACCTATGAGAGCAGAGCCTGTCCCCAGACAGCTCCCTGGGTTTTGAATCAGTTTCACAGCTCTGTCACCCCTGACTGGAAAGCATTTCCAAGAAAAGCAAGTGCAGGTGAAGATTTGAGACAGGTCTCTTTCTATTGAGGGCCACACATGTCATTATAGCTGGACCTGGAGGAGGCTGACAGCTCCCAAATACATTACACCTATCACTGCATTTCAAGGCTATGGTCCTGAATATGTCTTTGATGAGATATTAGAAAATTTATTCCATAAAACACTATTTGGGAAACTTCAATATATGGAAAAACCTTGTCATTTGTGGATTTAACAATCACGGTTTTGGCTCATGAATAAGTAAGAGAAATATTGCCAAGCTCCTCGCTGTAAAATGATAACCAAGTGTATTACCACCAACAATAACACACACACACACACACACACACACACACACACACAGAGAGATATCTCATTCTTGGCATTTCCAAACTTCTTGATCTTTGCTGACCTGAAAAACAGAAAGGATTATTTCCATGCATTTTCAATTTGCATGTTTTATCAGTAAGGCTGAGCAACTTTTCATAAATTTAAGAAGTTGCCTTTCTTCCTTTTCTGTGGATTCTATATCCTTTGCCCAATTTTCTTATTGATTTGTAGAAGCTTTTAATATATTAGAGAAAACAGCCCTTTCTCTGTGACATAACATGCAAATATATTTCCAGTTTGATGTTTTGTCTTTTGATTTTATTCATAGTGCATTTAGCTAAGACCGTTTTAAAGTAATTGGACATATTAAATTTTTCTTTTATGGTTCCTAGGTTTTGTATCACACTTTACAAAATCTCAAAAGGAAAACATTTTTCATTATTTCTTTCATGTGAGATCTCAAAGAAGCTGGGCCAGGCAAAATCATTCAAGAGAAAAATACTGAAAGAAAACCATAACTTAACTTGTCCCGCTTTCTGGGTGTGAAGACCATGGTACCCCAGGAGAAAACTGAGAAAGCAAATTATCCAAAAGCTACACCACAGAGCTTCCCACCTGAGGGACTATTTCTCACAAGATGCTATAATCCCCAAATCCCAACTCCAATGTAATTAAATTCCTCTGCTTGTCATGGTCTCGTTTACTTCTGAGCCATTCTACCAATCTTTGTAAAACCAGGGGATCTCTGTCCTATCAAACCAGCAGCTTCCTTATCAGTCGGGGTCTCCCAGATAACTCTGATGATAATTGCATAAACCAAGTGAGACTCTGAATCAATATAGAGTATATCAGGGAAAGACTCTAGGGAGCTCAATGAACTTTCTCTTAAGAGTGTTTGGATGCACTCATCTGTTTCTAGGGATTCCATTGTTCTGTGCCCACCAAACCGTGCCTCACTAATCCCCACCATGCTGACACTATCCCTTTAATAGGACTGCTTTTGCCTGCCTCCGTTTCCTCTTTGTACACAACTGGGCAGGGACGCATAATGGGGCAGACAGATATGTATCTGGTGGTGGAAACTGAACTCAGAGCTTCCCTTGAGCATCTGACCTGAGACTCACAGGAAGTGATGCCTGGTTCTGATCATATCACTGGCACCTATTTCCCTTCTCTGAACTCCTTCCTGGCCCCCAAACACGGGGGTGATTGGGCATTGTGAACCTGTCATAGGTCCTGCAAACTGATCTGGTCCCTTTTCCAGTCTTCTTCACTCAGCCACCAGGGCCCTTCCTTGCTTCCCTGACCTCCTCTTCTCAAAAATCCCTGGCCACTGCTGAAGTTTTCATGGGGTTTAGAAACAGTACCACAGCTCAGTTTTGTGTTGAAGATAGCATAGTTTCTAAACCAGAGTGCACATAGAGGACCGTTATTTGTGCAGGAGGAAGTTAAACCTCAGAGAAGAGGGTGATTCTCACCCAAGGTCAACAGCTAGTTGGCTGCCAAGCCAAAATTCGAGTCCATGCTTGTTGACTCCCTGCCCAGTGCTCCCCTCCAACCCTCTGTGGCTCCCAGACCAACTGTCTCCCACTTCCTTGGGGGAATCTCCTGGTGACAACTCTACTTTTTAATTCTATCTGTGCTGAAAAGAGAACAGGTTGACTTTGTAATGTCATCAAATATTAAGTTTGATTTGCTCAGCTACTGACATCCAAATTGCCGGAGAGCTCGAAAGCCCCAATGGAGCCCGTTGACTGTGCTAATAGAATCTGGGTTTGCAGCTGGGGAGGAGGGGCAGCCCCTCTTAGCTGCAGGAGGACCCTCTGGGGTGGGGACTGCAGAGGTTGGTGACCAACCACGAGGAAGCTAGGGACAGCGCAGAAGCTGATAAAGACAGATGGGGGTAAGGGTCCTCCATTAAAATTTTAAACCGCGAGCTCTCCATGACCGCACATACTTGAAATGCCATCCCTGGGCAATGGGAGCAGAGAGGCTGTTAAGGTTATTGTGTGGAGTTGCCAAAAATTGAAGACATAATGCATCACTTGTCCTCTGGAAATTTTTTGAAAGAAAAGTTCTCTGTGACACGAAACACACTGTGCAAATAGAGGCAGGGAAAAAAGTCAGTGCTCTTCCCAGGTTTCCTGAGAGTAACACTAACGTCTCATCTTGATTTGAGAGGGTACAGTGAGACACATCTCTGCAGTTAGAAAAAGGGACTGGTATGTAGCTCAGTGGTAGAGCACACGCTTAGCAGATGAAAGGCCCTTCCTTGTTCAATCTCCAACACTAGAAAAAAAAATGGATTCTGGAGTTAGAAGCACCTGGCTTTGGCCTCTGAATTCACACATTTTTCCCATTAAGCAGTTCCATTAATGTCTCTGAACTTTGGTGGCCCCATCTGTAAAATGAGACTAATAATGCTGTCCTCCAGTGCTGCTTCAATGACTAAGTAGACTATGTCTAGAGCACCTGGGATATGCCTGACCCCAACTAGAAGGTAAGGAGTTCTTCTTTAGAGCTCAAAATGGGCTTTGTGGTTTACTTCCTCCAATGTCGTAATTTTTCAAGTGGAGAAACTGAGGCCCAGGTGGTGAATTTACTTATCCACAGCCCTCAGCAGAATCAAATTCAAGTCTTGACCTTCTCTGGAAATGACATTCTCCCACATCAAGAAATCCCTCCACTCAGGAATTTCCTCCCTCCTCCTCCCCTCAAGCTCAGCATCTCTAAATGCTCAGTGTGAGGCTTGCAAGGCAAGGTGTGCCAGTTGGATGTGGTGCTAAGGATCTCCACTTTCCAGGCCAGAGCTGGCATCTAACCCTGTGAAGTAAGAAATCCCTGTGTGATCTCCCCAAGGAGTCAGGCCAGGGTGGGCAGGTGTAGTCGGGAAAGAGAAAGGAGAGCGGAGAGACTCTCAGAGCTGTGGAGCCCTGGTGAAAATCACAGCATCATGGCAAGACAAAACAGCTTTGTTTTGACACTGCTTTCAAATAATTGCAGATGGAGAGAAACCATAAGCACCTCTGGCTGATGTGTGGACACCGTGAAGGACACAAAGAACACTGTGCGGTGTGAAGTCCTAGAAGAATCCCTGTGGGCAAATACTGCTCCTGAGAGACAGGGCGGAGCCTCAGCTACCTGTCAATCCTGGGATGGTAGAGTGGAGCTGAAGTGCAGTCCTCCTGCTTTCTGTGCTCCTGATATCCATCTCGATGCGAAGTTTCTGGTCTTTGTATTGCCAGATGCAAGCAAAATTTAGGTAGCTATTTTCATGCATTTTTGTTCAGATCTGGGCTATTTCCAGCAATTAAAGTATTTTCTCCTCTAAGAAACTAGGACTTGGGGTGAAATCAAGTGCTCCCCATGTAGGTGATTCTGACTTTACCACTGCATAACCCTGATTCACTTACTGGACTCCTCCAGGGAGAATAATTAGTCTCAAGGAATGTGCATTCTAGCTGGAAGGCAGAGAGGAGATCTGGGAGGAGATTGTGTATGAATATGAAATAAAGCGATGGTACCAATAAAATCATGGAATGAGGAATAACACAGATTTCCCAGGGATGATTCCATCTGATTCTCCAATATCACAAGCGGAGACATTGGTCAAACCAGAGAGGAGAAACGGTATATCCCAGGTCACACAGCTGGCTTGTGCTATGTGAAGGATTAGAAAGAACTCTCCTTCTGACCAGCATCCTATGTGCCTCATGCTCTGCTCAGCTTCTTGTGGGTAATTAGAAGGACCCAGGGAAATTTTGTCCATTTTCTTGTGCAGACAAGACTCTCCACCAGGGCCTAGGCCAACCTCTCAATCAGAAGCAAGCACCAGAGCCTGTATCTGGGATTGACCCTGCCTTTCCCTGTGAACAAAACCCTGGACCACTCATTCTATCTTTCTTGGGCTTTGTTTATGCAACTGAACACCGACAAGTTTGCTGCCAGACCACAGCACGTGCAGTATGCTAAGAGCTCCTGTCTGTGGGGGATGGGCCAGGACAAGGCCCAATGTGAAGCACACACTGGGATTCCCATGCTATGCTCTGCTTGCACCAGTGCTCATTTATCCATAACACAGTGTCATCAAGTCCCCATTCTACAGTTAGAGAACCTGGGACCCAGAGAGGCCGAATAGCCTCCCCGAGACCAGCAACTGGTAAAAGCCAGACCCACACTGAGTCCCAGCCTCACTCTCCCCCATACCTGCCTGCCCTTAGCAAATTCCTAATCCTCTCCCTGTCACTTCCCATCTGTTCAGCGCTGGGCTTCCCATGTGAACCTCATTTCCCTAGTTAAGATAACTAAGCTCAGAGTGACTCACTCAAGAATAGGAAGCTGATATCAGTCATGACTGTGGTCATGAATCCATCAGTGGGACCCTGAGACCTTGTTTTGAAGAAATCTGCCACTTCCAATATGATCTCATGCAGTGACTTACTTCCAGTCAGGGTGGGGACCTATAAGTGTCAGTGAAGGATTGAAGCTAGAGGTGAGTACAAGATCTGAGAAGCTGGCAGAAGAAAATAAGGATTCGAGGTCCTTAGTTCTCAGCTATCTAGAGTTTGTGGCAGCCAAAAAATTAAGTGACAGAAGTTTGATTGGCACACAGGGCAAGATTAAAAGATTCCAAAGGACGTTCGGTAAGTATTATTACCTTGTCCCAGACGTGGTGTAACCCAGTCTCACCACATTTATTAAATAGTGGCATTAAGGACTCTGTGGCCTGGTTTTGCCCTTCTGCTTGAAAAAGATTTGAGAAGCAGGGATAACACTCCAGAGTCACCTTATACATTCACAAATCACAGTGCTCAATTGTCTGGATAAACACAGATGTTCTTGTGATTCGGCTTCCTGGCTCTTACTTTGACCTGCAACTGACAGAGTGACCCCAGCCCCATAGACATTGGCCATGATGACATCTATTGCCAAGTGTAACAAAAAATAAATCTTACATGTGGGATTAAAATTTGGGGGTGAACATGGAAGGCACTTCTAGCATACTGTGTCCAAGAACCTACAAAGAATACCCCTCAACCACGAGGGGCAAGGGAAGGTGGTTTCCACTGTAGATATTAATACATGGGCTACCTGAGCCCCTTCTTCCAGTGGGGGACTTCAGCAACCTCCACCAAACTCTGCCAACGGGCAGAGATCATGCTAAATGGCCACACTGCAAGCTGAAATCCTCTGGAAAAGGCCGTCTGCCAGAGGACTCTGATGATTTGTAATCAAATTGTGTTTCATTAAAGAGAAGGTGTCCAGAGGTTTCCTGTTGGCTGCATCCCTGCAAATTAAAGATAATGGAGTTAACAGAGAACAATTGTAAGTCAGATACAACAGGTGAAGTAAGTCCAGAGAAACTTCATCTCTGGATGCACAGATGTGGCACGTGGGTCCTGTTCAGTGGGAGGGGAGCTGGTTCCACCCTTGCCCTGAAACTAGGGTCATGTTAGAACAGTCTGCGGTCCCCTGGCTCTGTTGGGGCCCTCTCTGGCCCTGCCTCCCATCTTTAAAATAAGGAAGATTTGTCCGTTGACCCACTGTCCTGATTCGCCCTCTGGGAATGGTAGGTTTTCAAGAGCACAAACTTCAGTGCTAATGTCTTGGAAAATGGAGATAAATTAGTCACCCGACTGAGCTTCCTGAGGTTGCTGTGTGACATTCTGTGATCTTCTAATTTTCTTTGGAATTACTAGGTTGCAAGTATCCATGAGCCTACAGTAATTGTGCCATGATTTCTAGCATGTTTTCCAGCACAATAAAGGAACTGAACAAGCGTTGCCCATGCCCTGGTTCCTTACTTTCTGAGATCTGGGAGTTCTGTGCAGGCAAAGGATCTGGAAGTATGCACACCCACTGACTTCTCCACCATCCTGGAGGTCAGCAAAGTTCTACCTTCCAGGTGAAGAAATCAGAGCCCAAAGCAGCTTTGTGATGCTTCTCGAAGCTAAGATTCCGCCCCATCTATGTCTGTCTACTCCAAGCCCAGTACTCTCAGGCTGTATGTCCCCACACATCCCAGTGTGGCCTACGTCTGATGCAGCTGTGTTCCCTTTACCTTGAGGCACCAGCTCACAAGCTGATCCTTTTGTTCAGCACCCCACTTCCTGTGTACCCATTCTTACCTGGGAGCCTTGCTACTCACAAAAGTCGGGAGGGATCAGTCAGTATCCTGAAATCTGATATCCAGGTGTCCCTTTGGCTCCAATCACCATGAGCATACAGGTTTGGAGGAAAGGAAGAATCTAGGAGTACAGAGAGGTAGAGGGAAAGTCAGGCTGCCCCAATCTGCAGAATCAGTGAGCTCCCTGGAGCAGAAACCCCCAGAGCTAGGAATCCTCTGAGGTCTGAACTGGGCCAGAGAAACTCAGAATACCAGCCAAGAGGGATGGAAACCCAGGAGAAAATAGGACCTGGGAGAAGGCAGCAGCTTGTGATTTTTAATTTACTTTTTCTTGCCCTGAGACAAAAATTAATTTGACTTGGGAAAAAAATGTAACTTTTTACTTGACTTTTAAAAGTAAAATTCTGCAACTCTTTTTCCACTTAACAGAACATTTCCTCAACTTCTGAGGCGTAATGTTAATATTCGCCAAGGATGGGGAATTCCCTTGGCTCGGCTCACATATCACTGAACTGATTTTTTTTCCCTAATTTCCTAGTAATACTGGCTGAGTTATGCTAACAGGAGAGTTAACAGCTAATTTTGCTACAGGGAAGATAATAACAGGAAATGATCTTTAATAATGAATTAAATAGATTTCTTGGATCCTGATTCCTTTTATTAGATAAGGTCAATGGCATTTTAAATGAGCAAATCTATCCTAAGACAGCAACAAGATACACAGAAAATTGTCAAGCTGATTCGCAGGATAAGGCGTGGACTCTGAAGATCAGACTGCAGGTGGTAAGGCTCTGATGCGGTGATACGGTCGTATACTTTAGACTCAGACCTGGACGCTGACCCATGCTGGCTCTGTGACCTTGAGCACAACCTGACCTCTCAGAAGCTGTCTCCTGAGTCATTCCTGGGAGATAATTCCTGCTCCTGCTCTGTGAGGTTTTCTGATCTGTCATATCTGTCCCCTGCACCGTGTAGCAGATGCGGTATGTGAATCATTTTCATGTGCCTTGTATCATTCCGCCTCCTGAATAACACTTCTTAAAATACTGGATTAACCCCATTTCAAGACAAGTAAGGTCAAACACTTCCAAACCATGCACTTAGCAAGACGGAAGATAAGGACTCCATGCCTGGTCTTCTGACCCCAGCCTTTATCATCCTTGTTCTTTGAAGTAATCATCTCTACTTTTTTTTGATCACATAGATTCTTTAGTAAAAAGTTTTTGAAGATATATTCCCAACCCATATATCAATATTAACTTATTATTCATATACGTGTTCTATTCTATTCACAGCATACATAAATGTCTACATGCATATGTCTCTACATAGTCTAACACACTCCAAATAAAGAAATAGATGCAACTGAAGACAAACTGAAGGTCCAGTGTTTTCTGGCAGGAAGAGAGAGCTGTGGATAAACCAGAGGGTGGGAAGAGATGGTGAATGGTCCTGGAAATGAGCAACACCGTGGGGCTGTGAAGCTAACTCTGACCCCGTTCACCCAATGTGAAGCAGAGGCTGGAAAAGTTAAGCATTTATTCAAAAAGATTCGGAACTCACCTCTCCAGACTCACTTCCTGGTTCTCTTGCAAGCTCTAGGGAGCCACTAAAGGTTCTTGAGTGAGGGCAGGGCAAAACAGCCTGCCCTGGAATGCTTGCCTTGGTAATTTACACAGGCAGGAGCTTCAGTCCATCTGAAACTGGTTGTTTCATGCCCCCTTAGCCAAAGCCCATGTGTGGAGGAGGTTCTGGTTCCCGGAAGTTTCCAGAGCAGGGAATGTAATTACAGCATTTTAAAACAAACAAACACACACCGAGTGGGAGGCCTGCATATTTATTTGACTAATTAGAGGGAATTCACTGAGAAGATGTACCATGTCGGCCTTTTTTTTCTTGTAATACTAATTGACATTTTCTTTTGACATTTTATTAGTAGCTCATCTTTATTTTTATTGTGCTCTCAATAAGGCACCAAGGTAAAGCATGGTACTGTCTGGCAATAAACGAGTGTGAATCACGCATTGCATAAAGAACAGTGTCTTGGAAGCCCGAGAGGCAGAGTGCCAGTTATCAGCAGGATGCAGGGAGGGAGGGGCATGGCGAGGACGTTCACAGTCCGCGTAGACCTGCCCATTTGCTGTCTGGCTGCTGAGTGCTCTGGTTCTGTCCGACCCAGCTCCCAATAAGGCCGTGGTCTGTCCAGGCTGATACTGCCTCTCAATCCAACAAAGGACACACAAACAGACATCCCAGCCCCTTCTGCTGCTTCCTCATGCCTGCTCTTCTACCCAAGAAAGAGCAGAGAAACTGAGAAAACCCAGAAACTGTGCTCTCAACTGCATACAGTTAATCTGGGCTTTCTGTGAATCCAGGATATGTCGCTGCTCAGCACAATGCAGCTGGAAGAGCGACTGGGAATCTAACAGATCTGGTTCCATTCATCTCACTGAGTCTCTATTTTTTTGTACTGGCAAATATCTACCTTTTAGAGTTGGACTAATAATTAAATCAGGAAATTACAAAAAGCACCAAACACAATGCCTGATGCATTCATGTGTCCCAAGGTGATATAGTGAGGGCAGACACAATTAATGTAGCTCCCGGGACTTAAGAGGAGGACATAGTAGGTACAAAATAAATGTCCTTAAGAGGTTCTATAAAAATTCTTTCTTAGTATGGGAGGAGGCAGGTAGAATCACAGACTACAGCATTACATGGCTGTCTCCAACAGCACGGGCCGCGGGGGCCGCTGAGGTCTTTGAGCAGAGGAGGGTGATAACAAGAGCTGTACTATAGGCAGAAAACCACATCAATATCCCCTAAAGAATATAGCATAACAACTATTTGCATGATATTAAGTGCTATAGATAATCTAGGGATCATTTAAATTACCCAGGAGGATGTGCATAAGTTATATGCAAATACTGTGCCATTGTATAGAAGGGATTTAAGCTACTTTGGATCTGGTATCCAGCGGGGGAATTGGAACCCATCACCCAAAGATATTGGGGATAATACTATTAGGTTGAATAAACCATATTATTAAGATGAAATCTACCAATTTTCTTATCTTTTAAATGTAGCTACTAGGAAACTGGAAATCATATGTGTATCTCACACTGCGTTTCTATTGGACGACGCCTTCCCAAGTGAATGCTGGACGCATGGGGCAGATAGTGACTGGAGGCAGAAGTAACATCTGGGCCGTTTCATCCCAGCCAAACTGCTGCTATCCTCTCAGCCCAGCCCTGGCTCCTCTGCTGCCAGTTCACTGAGTAATTAAAATGCCTTGAAGCAGAGAGCTGGCTCCTGAGTGTGCTTGATGATGCTTAGAGAGTTTTGCAAAGTTGTTTCAGCAGGAGACATCCAGGCAGTGTTCTCAAACACCCATGTCATCCAGGGCAGGGACGGGGCCAAAGTGCCTGGCTTGCGGCCCTGTGATTTGGTGGCCATAGCTCACACACACCCGGCAGCAGCTATTTCACAAGGTAAATTAAAAAGCAACCAGCAGTTTCTTCTCCAACTGGCAGCAAATGGATTGTTTTTCTATGTCTATTTCCCTTGTGGAGGGCTCTGTAAAGCCTGTGGAACCTATCCCAGCAGATCCCAGGCGTGATGCTTTCAGGGATGGAGAATGGACAGTACAGGCATTGTTTTGATACCATTTGGCTTTGGTCTGCATGTTCCACACTATGACTTGAAATTAACCAGTAGTGTTGCTGATCTTTCTGGTGAAGAATCTTGAACCTATACCTCTCCCTTTCTCCATTAGCAAAATGTGGAAGCTGGGTTGCATGGCCTGGAACATTCTAGAAGGTACACGACCCGCATGAGTAAGTGCATGTGTATCTCAGTCATCAGAATCACAGTTCAAGTCCAGGTTCTGCACTTACTGGCCCTACGGCTTGGGACAGGGAACAAATTACTTAGCCTGTACGAACCCTGATTTCTCATTTATAAAATGGGAATTCAGGTAGCGGCAATCTCATAGGTTGTTGGAGTGGCTAGATTAGATAATGGGGGGAAGTATTTTCTAATGAGCACACACCAAATAAAATTATCTAATAAATAAATACTTCACAGATTTCTATTTGTTTGCTTGCTTGTTTGTTTTTGGAATCACATGTGCAAGCCTCAGAAGGTTTGGACCTTGCAGGGTTTTGACATTGCTTCCAGCTGCTTCAAAGCAACCCAGGCTGAGGAATTCAGATGCTGCCACCAGACCCCAAGGTCTGGCAGAGGATGGAGGTGCCTCTCTTTGGTGATGCTCACAGGCTGAAAGGTAACTGCTGCCCTGTGGTCCCAGAGGGCAGAGCTGGGACTGAAAGTCAGGAGTAATTCTTGCATCTGTTATAGAAATTCATTACTATCATAATTTTATCATTTATGTTTCAGAAGTCACTTTTTGTTTAGGATTCATTGTCTCAGTGCAAAAGCATTGGTCCCTCAGAACTCTCTGTGGTCAGACGGACCCATGGTCGCTTAGTTCAAATCTGTGATACTGACCTCCCACTGAGGTCAGAGGAGAAGCAAGATATTTGGAAACTGCCTCATCTTTCTCTGATATTTTTGTTCTTTATATGCCATATTCTTTATTATGTTTGCATTACATTCATCATAAACATTGTACAAAATTTTGGAGTTTTCCTTCCTATTTTGAGGTAGCAAAGGTGAAGTTTCATTTCCAATGTATCTTCTCAGGATAGCAAAAAAATCCCAATTTCTTTTAAATCCTCATGACCTACACAGAATTCCAAGACAAAATTAAATAAGTAAAAATTAAATGCAGTTATTCAATTTTATTTTGTTTAGTACTGTGAACACAAGCTCTACAAATGTTGTAATTGTGATATAATCTGATTTCTATTCTTCTGTTCTGCATTACTATTTAAATATTATTAACTTTGGTTGGCTAAGAAAGGAAATAATATGCTTCCTAAAACTTTCTAGTTTATTCTCCCCGTATTTATGTTAACACTCCCTCTATCTCTCCATTAATTTGTCAGTTGAAAATATTTTAAGATGATTAAGATTAACTTTCATGATCAAAATTAATTATTTCAACACTTTATTATTGTAATAATTCATGTTTCCAAATTGGTAAAAAGTTTAATTATTATAAGAAAATTTTACTGCAGCATGTTTTCAGAATGCTTACCTATATGTGGAATATTATTAGATACTAATAATAAACCCAAAAGATACACATTAGTATTATTAGATACTAACAAAAACCCAAAAGATACACATTCTTATATTACTAGTAATTGTTATGTAAATAAGATATGATAATTACCTACATGATCACTCAATCATTGATGGCTCACAATT
>RJWM01018667.1:0-40610 GCA_004363535.1 Dasyprocta punctata
CCCCCCCCCCCGTAAGCAACCTGCAGTTTCGGAGGTCTGGCTGGATTAATAGCAACCAAGGAACATCAACCAACTTTTGTTTTGTAGATTTGGCCAGGCCTCTGGGCAGCAACCCAAGCATCTCTTTATAGCAGGCAATGGAGCAAGTATGGGGGATTCTCTTCTGTCTTGTCTTTTATTATTAATAAAATAAAAAAAAAAAAAATGTAGTCTAGTGAGGTATAGTGGTACATATGCCTGTAATCCCAGAAACTGAGGTTGAGGCCAGAGGACTGTACGTTGGAGCTAGCCTCAAAATGTAGTGAGATCCTGTCTCAAAATAAAATCAAGTAAATCAGGTTAAAAAGCACTGGGTAATATAGTGCAGTGGTAGAGAGCTTGCCTAGCAGCCGTGCATAACGGGGTTCAATTCCCAAGACTTGCAACCCTCAAAAAGGTCTGCATTTTATTTTTATTTGTATCCTTATGAACTTTTACGTATTAGTATCTATAAAAGTTTTTCCCATGTTAGTGTAGGTTAGACTTCATCCAAAAATTAAAAGAAACAACAAAATCTAACACAAAAGAGCAAACATTTTATTTCAAAATATTTACCATCAGCTGGTTGGCAGTTTCTGCTTCCTGCTCTTGTCTCTCTCTCACTAATTTGTGAAAATTTTTAATCTGTCTGTCACTGAATGGTCCACGTTCAAAGCCATCCAATTCTAGGTGTGCTGCCAATGACTGAATTAATGAATCTCTAGCTCGGATATGTTCTTGATGGCGATCTGCTTGGAGCTGTAGACGGCCTTTAAAGAAAACAATCTACTAACTTCGTTTTCAGATGATTTCTTAAATAACTTCGAGAAGTTGAAAAAGTAATAGTGTGATCTCTTGTATACTTTGCCCACTTGCCCACAATGTGTCGCAAAACTGCATTATATCACAGTCAGTCTATCAACATTGATATAACCCACTCACCTTATTCAAATTTCCAATGTTACCTGTACCAATTTATTTATTTTTTTTTTTTTAAATTTTTTTTTTTTTCGGCACTGAGGATTGAACTCACAGCCTTGCGCCTGCCAGGGCAGGCGCTTAAGCCACTGAGCCAAACTCCCGGCCCTGGTTTTTTGAGACAGGGTCGCATTATGTAGCTCAGGCCAGCCTTGCGCTCGCGTTGTAGGCCAAGCTGGCCTCGAACTCACGATGCTCCTCCTACCTCAGCCTCCCGAGTGCTGGGATTAAAGGCGTGCGCCACCACGCCCGGCTCCTGTACCAATTTATATGGGAACATGTATTAGGTTTCAGGTAATTTTTCTCTGCTGCCAGGTTCCATATAATTTTACCACCTGTGTAGCCATATAGCCACTATAAGTCAAGATCTATACCATAAGAATCCTCTTTTGTTTTTGTTTTTTTTTTTGGTACTGGGAATTGAACTCAGGACCTCATGCTTGCCAAGCAGGCACTGCACCACTGAGCTAAATCCCCAGCCCTCTTGTGCTCATTTTTAACCAGAACTATGTCCATCTTCCTCTTATCCCTCCTAGCAGGAACCCTGACAACCACAAATCTGCCCACTATTTCTTAAATTTTGACATTTCAAAAATGTTATATAAATGGAAACATAACTGCATATAAGCTTTTGAGACTGGCTTTTCTTCACTAAGCCTAAGTCCATGAAAATTCTTCATTCAGGAAATCTATATTATAGCAAGAAAAAAGACCCAAGTGAATATTTTGTCGTACCTTGTTCAACAAGTAGTTCTGACTTTTCTTGATTGAGAAGCCTAGATTCTTTATTTAGTTTTTCCAGTTCACGCTGACAGTCTACTAACCTCCTTTCTTTCTCCCTTACTATTCTCTGATGATTGTGATATAAGTCATTAAGTTGCTCATCAGTACCTTGAAAAACCTGTGTGATACCAAAATAAATAAAAATATTTTACTGTCTAAATATTGGAAGTTACAATCACACTAAAGTATCAAATACAAACCAAATCTTATTCAACATCCTTCTTTTTAACATGCACAAAGAAGTAACACAAACATCCAAATGTGGCTGGCAAAACGGCTTCTGGTGAGGTTCACTACAAGCATCCTCAAATTTTCAAGTAGAAGAAAATTACTACAAACCTTTTCCATTTTCTGTTCCAGTTCACTGTTATCTTTCTCCATTTGCTTTTTTCGGCTTTCCAAGGCTTTAATTTCATTATCAAGTCTTATTATTTTAGAAAGATTGTGTTCGATTTCGTTTAAGCGATTCTAAAAATAAAAAACAGAGAACAGTTAATCTGCCTTCTGGGAGAATGCGACTGGCGCGGGCACGGACTCCCAGAAGACAACAAAAATGGGCCCCTCAGGGACCCACCCAGCTGAGCCCAAGCAGCTCCGACCACAGGACAGCTAATCTGCCTTCCAGGGGACTGTGCAACCGGCAAGGACTCCCAGAAGAGAACGAAAATGGGCCCCTCGGGGATCCACCCCGCTGAGCCTGAGCTGCACCAGTGCGCCGGGCTTAGAATCCAGGACAAGCGACCTGCTGGTTCGGAGATCTGGCTAAATTGACAGCAACTAAGGAATATCAAGCAACTAAATGCTAGTATTGTTTCGTTAATTTTGCAGGCCTGGGGTCTGCAACCTGAGCATCTCTTTGGAAGATGACAGTAGGCAATGTAGCAAATATGGGGGATTCTCTTCTGTCTTGTCTTCGAGGCCCAATATGGTTCTCATTGTTTTGCTTTACTCTGATTATTTTTTTTTTTGCTTCATTTTATATTCTGTTTTTATTGGCTTTATTCTTTTTTTTTTTTTTTTTGTGGTACTGGGGATTGAACTCACAACCTCGCGCCTGCCAGACAGGCACTTAAGCCACTGAGCCAAACTCCCAGCCCTAATTTTTTGAGGCAGGGTCACGCTATGTATCTCAGGCTGGCTTTGCGCTAGCATTGTAGCCCAAGTCGGCCTTAAACTCATAATGCTCCTCCTACTTCAGCCTCCCGAGTGCTGGGATTAAAGGCGTATGCCACAGCGCCGGCTTATTGA
Source organism: Dasyprocta punctata (assembly GCA_004363535.1). Taxonomy (NCBI): domain Eukaryota; kingdom Metazoa; phylum Chordata; class Mammalia; order Rodentia; family Dasyproctidae; genus Dasyprocta; species Dasyprocta punctata. Next base: position 3,028 of record RJWM01018667.1, read on the forward strand.
TTTTATTGTTTTTGGCTCAATTCTACTATACCTGTTGGAATGGTCAGCTATTCTGAAGATAACAAGATATACTATTAGCAGCTATTGTTTTCATAGTATCTTTCTTCAAAGTTCTATACCACTTCTGCTGCTCTGTTTTGATTGACTTTGTTCTGTTATGTTGTTGGATTTTACTATCTTTAAAATAAAAAGAAATAAAAAGAAAAATAAAAAACATTACACATAAAATTCATTTTAGTTGACACTGCTGATGGGTGAAGAGAAACAGGATGTGCAAGAGCCAGTTCTCTCATATAATTCTGACAAAGGGGATTTAAAGGAGACAGAGAGAAAAATGAGGATCAGAAACATTAAGCAACTTGCCTAAGTCCTCGCAGCTAGTAGAAAAGAGCATAACTTAAAATTCTTTTTTTTTTCTTGTTTGGTATTGAGGATTGAATCCAGGGCCTTGTGTGTGCTCAGCAAGGGCCGTATTATTGAGCTGTATACCCTTAACTTCCACTTTTAATTTCAAAGCCAGTGCCCTGCCCACAGTACCTCTCACAAAAGTCATTCGCTCAGGGCACTGAGAGCTACAATATGCAAAGTGTCACATTTTTAAGAACCTGGTCTTTAAAAGGTCAATTTGTTTTTGCTTTACACTGTTATCTTTGCAATGCTGGGGATCAAACCCAAGGCCTCACACATGCTGGGCAAGGGTTCTACTATATTCTCAGTCCTAAATTATTTTTTAAAATATCACAACTGAGCCAGGTAGAAACTTACGATGAGTTAGCAGTATATTCTGAGCCTGTAGGCAAATTTACATGAATGACTGCATTTTAATCCAAACTGTTCTTAAGCACAGAGGCCCATGAGGAGATGAAGTATGGCACATGATATTGGTAGACTGTTCCCAAGGTCTACTTCCATGGGTAGTTGGCTGCCTCGTCTTCTACAAACTATGTAATCTGGTTTAGGGTGCTCTCTCCTTGCAGGATGCTGGGAATACTCTCCCAGGCTTTGGCGTTACGATTCCAAACCTGACCAACTCTAAGACAGTTTTAGAACCTAATTTTTAAAGTAATACATTGTATTTTAAGATACTGGAGTTTTTAGATATCAACTTCAAACCTCCATAACTGAATCAAAACGCATCGTCAACTTTTGTCATTAAGATTATACACCAACAATATATCTCATGATTTGTGTACTAATTGGTAGTACACATGCACCCCATAAATAGAAACTTTGTTTACTTTGTTCCCGAATGTATCCCCACCATAAGAAGAGGTGTTTAATATTTGCTGAATGACACAGAGATTTGAAAAATTTTTACTAATAACGTCATCAGTATCAATAATTGAATGCCTCCTACAGCATGTTCAGACACTGGATCAGGTACTGCTACAAATTCCCTCTAACTATGTGCTAAGCAGGAAGCTCAGAGGACTTAACTGATTTGTACAAAACCATAATTAAAACTGGTAGATAAGACTGGGAAACAGGGCAACACTCAGTACTAGAAAATTAAATATCTTTTTGCAAAAAGCTGACCTTAACCCTTACCTCATACCACATTAAAAAACCAAACTGAAATGGAACATATGATTAAATGTAAGAACTCAACTACCCATCTTCTAGAAAAAAACAGAGGGAAATTTTTGTGCATTGGGTCAGCCAAGCATTTCCTAGATATGAAACAAAAAGCACAAGCCATAGAGAAAAAAAAAATGATAGAGTGCACCTCATCAAAAATTAAAACTTCTGCCTTTGAAATGTGGTTAAGAAAATCAATTTGCAAAACACATCCCTGAAAAGGGTTTTATCCAGAATATATAAAGAACTTTCACAGCTCAATAATAAAAAGACAAAAAAAAAAAAAAATCTGCTGAAAATAGGCAAATACTTTACCAAAAGAAGAAATACAAATGGCAAATAAAGACATGAAAAGATGTTCAACATACCAAGTCATTAAGAAACTGCAATAAAAACCACAAAGAAAAATAACCTCCTAATGAGTTACTACCACACAACTGCAACAATGGCTGAAATGAAAAAAGAATGACAACACTAACTGCAGGAGGATAGAGAACTGCATTCTGTACATTGCTGATTGGAATGCAAGTGGTACAGCCCTTTGTAATGGCAGCTTATACGGTTAAATACACACATCATATAACATAGGAATACACATCCAGAGTTAAACAAGAGAGATGAAAACATGTCCAAAGACCTGTACACAGTTCAGAGCACTTTTACTTGTAAGAGCCAAAAGCTGGAAATAACTCAATATCCATTAACCAGTGTCTTGGTTACTTTTCTCTTTTTGCTGAGACAAAATATTCAACACCCAAAATGAAGGAAGGAATGATTTATCTAGCTCACAGTTTGTGGATGTTTCAGTCCACACTCAGTTGGCTCCAACACAGGGTGGCACATGGCAGATGGGTAACAGTTCATGGTGATGGAAGACAGAAAAAGCAGTAAGCGCAAAAGGGGAGGAAAGCCGGGTGCGGTGGCGCATGCCTTTAATCCCAGCACTCGAGAGGCTGAGGTAGGTGGAGCATTGTGAGTTCAAGGCCTGTTTGGGCTACAACGTGAGCACAAGGCCAGCCTGAGCTACATAGTGAGACCCTGCCTCAAAAACTAGGGTTGGGAGTTTGGATCAGTGGCTTAAGTGCCTGCCTGGCAGGCGTGAGGCTGTGAGTTCAATCCCGGTGCGGGGGGTTACTCCATTCCCTATATTGTATGTAGGCTATTCAACCTAGGGTGAGTGTAGCACTCACACTCATAACCCCAGCACTGAACCATGAACAAATTACAAATTCTAGTAGCTGCCCCCATGACCGCATGAGGCTTTGGGGGACATTCAGACACAAACCATAACAACCAAGGAAAGGGTAAAAATATATAATGAGCTACTCCTTAAAAAGGAATAAAATACTTACACATGTAGCACTATCGATCAATTTAAAAGCATTATGCTAAGGAAAGAAATCACACACAAAAGCCTGTATTTGATGATTCCACTTACATGTCATTCTGAAAAAGGCAAAAACTATAATGACAGAAAATATTCAGTGATTACTGGGTTTGGGAACAGAAGGAGGGAAAATTTAAGAGAAATCTGGAGAGTGATAGAAATATTTTATACCTTCATTGTGGTGGAGCTAATGCTACTATACACACCAGTTCAAATACACAGAATTATATACTTTAAAAAGGATAGAATTTACACGCTAAATCCAGTAAAAATAACCCAGTAAAGAAGCTAAGACAAGCTGGGTGTGGTGGTGCACACCTTTAATCCCAGTACTTGGGAGGCTGAGGTAGGAGGAGCATTCTGAGTTGAGGACAGCTTGGGCTTCAGCGCGTGCGCGCGCAAGGCCCGCCTGAGCTACATAGTGCAACCCTGCCTCAAAAAACCAGGTCTGGAGTTTGGCTCAGTGGCTTAAGCGTCTGTCTGGCAGGCTCGAGGTTGTGAGTTTGATCCCTGGTGCCGCAAAAAAACAAAAAACAAGAAGTTAAGACAAATATGCAAACAACAAAAAGAATAGCACATTCAATAAATCTGCCTTAAAAAGAGAAAAATATATGGGTTTAGAAAACAAGAGACTTGGATTCAAATCCTGGCTTTATAGTAGATAGCTGTGGCTTGGTTTTCTTGTCTATGAATCCTCATAGGTCACTATAGGGCCTGGACAATACATCTCACAGCATTGTGGTCAGTGTTGAGCTAAGCATTTAATGCATGGATCCACTTAGAACACTTGTGGAAAAAACGTGCACTGAAAAGTATCCACGGCAGAGTCTAACAAGCAGAGCAGAACTGACACTTAACACTGCAGGTCTGCACCTCGGTTATGGCACTCCACAAACTTTGCAGCTTCATTTCACTGCCTCTGGGGAGCACAAACATCATGATACCTGGGTGTGTATCTGCAGTGACATTCCTAGCTTCATCCCCTATATGTAGTCAATCACCAGACCCTGTGAGTTCTTCCACTAATGCCTGTGTTTTATCTCCATCCGCAAGCACGAAACACAGACTTGATCCCCAAGGTACACAATTCAGTGAACAAACTGAGACAAACATGCAAACAACAAAAAACAGAGCAGAGTGTTTAAAGCTCATGCACTGGAATGAAATGAGACAAAAGAACTGAGCAGCCGGACTATCAGGTTTAGAAGTTCTGTAAGGAAAAAATAAATTTGAAAATAGTATCTAAAGCAATTCTCGTATAAGTCAAGACAGGAAAACAAGTCTGAGCCAAGACAGAGGATAGACTATGGGAGGATGGAAACAAAATAGTTTATGGGAGAACTTCTGAAAACACAGTTTCAGGAATCTACGAACACGGAAAAGCATGCATTATAATAAAATGCAGAAATGAAGTAATCTTTTGTGGACAGAGGCTGAAAGTGACTTGGTCCAAACTTCTGAAGGGAAATCACAAGTCAGAGATAAAAAGGACTTTGGAAATCATCCTTATGATAGTTACTGACTACCTGCTGAGTGAGGCTCTGAGGTTACAGACAAGAACAACATTAAACTCTCAGGGAACTAGTTAATTAAACATAAATAAACAAGTACACAAATATCTCAACCTCTGCAACAGCCTTGGTTTGCATCCTGTCACTATTTAATAAACACTAGGCATGATCACTCAGCCCTCCCTTGACATTTCCATAGACTCCACTCCAATTAGATGGATCTCCCTGACAGTGTTCAAAGACAGTTTCCAATTTACGGCCCCCATGTCTTTAAAGACATACTCTTTTATAGTCAATGAAGTTACACTCCCTATTCAATCCTATGAAATCCTTTTGGGCCACTTCAGACAAAAACCAACTTCCTTCCTCTTATTCATTTATTTACTTTTGGTTTTCTTGAAAGAGTCTTGCTATGTAGTTCAGGCTAGCTCTGAACTCACTACATATCTTGGGCTGGCCTTGAACTCTCCAGATCCCCCTGCCTCAGTCTCCTGAGAGCTGGGATTACAGGCGTGTCACCATGCTGGCTTGCTTACTTCTTCCTCTAAGCTCCCGCAGTTCTTATCTTTTCTCTGCCTTATAATGTGTGCTTATCACCTCTCCAACTAGGTACACCTCAAGAAAATAAAATAAACCCCAGCTGGTAACTGCCACAATACCTACACAAGACAGCTTGTCCTAAAATATAAGATACTGAACCATACCTGCCTTATTGCACTATGTATAGTATAACCCCAAATGCTTCCTTCTCACTCCATTTACCTTTTTTTTTTTGCAGATCAACCTGAGGCCTGGCACAAGGTAGGCACTCTGCCACTGAGCTGTACCCCAGCCTCTTACCCTTTACACTGATTTATTGAACTCAGGGCTCCTCTGAACAATCCTGTTCTAATAAGCTGCGTGGGAGTACATACATGTGTACCCATGAGTGTACGTATGTATTACATACATGCAAATAAAGCCACTGGCAGGATACATTGAGAGGTCAGAGTTGAACACTTTTTATTTCTCATTTAAATGCTCCAATAATTTTTTCGCTTTGGGCACATATTTTTTGAAAATAATAAAGTAATACAAATATACATAAGATGTCTTCCAGTTTGGATTTCTCCCCTCCACCTTTTTTTTTTTTTTTTGGTACCGGGAATCTAACTCAGGACCTCACGTTGCCAGGCAGGTGCTACGCCGCTGAGCTGTATTCCCAGCCCCTCTCCCCATTCTTTAAGGCTCGGTTCATCCTTACCCCCTTTCTGAAGCCTTTGCCAAACATTTCTAGGCCTGGCCATACTTTTTGAAGAAATATTTTCTACTTTCAGATTCAAAAAACCATACCACTATTGATAAGCGCATATTTATTTATTTATTTATTTTTGGTACCGGAGATCGAACTCACAGCCTCATGCCTGCCAGGCAGCCGCTTATGCCACTGAGCTAAATCCCTGGCCCTATTTTTTGAGACAGGGTCTCACTATGCAGTTCAGGCTAGCCTTGAACTCACTTTGTAGCCCAGGCTGGTCTCAAACTCACAATGATCCTCCTGCCTCAGCCTCCCGAGTGCTGGGATTACAGGCATGCACCACCTCGTCTGGCTGCGATAAGTGCATTTTTAAAAAAGAAAAATCAGTAAATTATTTAATGGCTAAAAAATCTACAGCTGGGTGAGGTGGTGCACACTTGTAATTCCAGCACTTGGAAGGCTGAGTCACAAGGATCACTGTGAGATGGAGGCGAGCCTGGGCTACACAGTGAGTTCAGGTCCAACCTGAACTACAGAGCAAGACCCTGTTTCAAAAATAATAATAATGCAAGCCGGGAATGGTGGTGCACACTTGTAATACCAGCACTCGGGAGGCTGAGGTGGGAGGATCAATGCCAAGTTCGAGGTCAGCCTGGGTTACAAAGTGAGCTCAAGGCCAGGCTGAACTGCATAGTGAGACCCTGTCTCAAAAAACAAACAAACAAAAAAACCCCAAAAAAACCTCACAGAGTTTAGAAAGCTATACTGATTTGCGAATATATAAATATTTTATGGATCAATTTCTAATTTTGTGCCATGTCAAGAACACGCTGCAGCCAGGGATTTAGCTTAGCGGCACAAGTGCCTGCCTGGCAAGCATGAGGTCGTGACTTCGATACCTTGTACCAAAAAAGAAAAAAAAATAAATAAATAAAGAACATGCTGCAGTGCTTGCTTCAGCAGCACATACACTAAAACTGGACCGATACAAAGATTAGCATGAGCCGGGTGTGGTGGCGCACGCCTTTAATCTCAGCACTCGGGAGGCTGAGGTAGGAGGAGCATTGTGAGTTCGAGGCCGGCTTGGGCTACATAGTGCAACCCTGCCTCAAAAAAACTAGGGCTGGGAGTTTGGCTCAACAGCTTAAGCGCCTGTCTGGCAGGCGCGAGGCTGTGAGTTCGATCCCCGGTGCCGCAAAAAAAAAAAAAAAGATTAGCATGGCCCCCATGCAAGGATGATACGCAAATTCACAAAGCATTCCATATTTTTTTCATTGTGCTTTTGTAAAATAAAAAAAAGAACCTGCTGCAAATTATAAACTTCTCTAGAAAGATGTGTCATTTAAAAAAAACTCTAAAAACACAGAATCATAAGGTTGGTTAGTTATACTGCTGTTTATAAAGGAGCTACTGATGTACACTGCCAATTTCCACCCCTCTACCCCCCACCCATAGACTACCACTTTAATTTCCTGTGATGTTACAAATTTGTTTACTCTCAAATCCAAGCTCTTTGTGAAACATAAAGTCTAATCATCTAATACAGAGCTAAGACATTAGCTACAATAAATCTCAATTTTTTAAAGAAATGTACATGCCATTCAGGTTCATATAACAGAATATTTTACCATGGTAAAAAGTGACTTTTGCCTTAGTATACCAGATAACAACTATTTTACACCATTGTGACAATAGTTAACAAGATGGTATACATATGAAAACTGCGAGTAGATTCTATCACAAAAACATGCTATCCAAGCCGGGCATGGTGGTGCACGCCTTTAATCCCAAGGCAACTGAGGTAGGCGGAGCGTTGTGGGTTCCAGGCCGGTCTGGGCTACAATGCGAGCGCAAGGCCGGCCTGAGCTACATAGTGCGACCCTGCCTCGAAAAACCAGGGCCGGGAGTTTGGTTCAGTGGCTTAAGCGCCTGCCCTGGCAGGCGTGAGGTTGTGAGTTCAATCCCCGGTGTCAGAAGGAAAAAAAAAAAACAAAAACAAAAAAAAAAAACCATGCTATCCAAGGTAACATACATACTAGTTTGTTTTAGTTTAGCCATCCCACAATGCATACTTACATTAAAACATCATATTGTACATCCATCAATAAATGGAATTTTGATTTGATTAAAGAAAAAAACTGAATTACCTCCAATGGCTCAAGTTCATTCTCATAGGATTGGATGATTTCTTTTGAAGATGTTAATTGGGCTTCCTTATTAGTAATCTGATCATGAATTTCACAAGCTTTTTCCTTATTCTGCTTCAGGTATTTCAGTTCTGTTTGGCATTCTTTTACTTTCTGACCTTGTGTCTGACGTACCTGACGGAGTGTTTCCAAGGCTTTTATATACCTTTGAAGACCAATAAATCTGGCTAAGTTATGGTATATTTATACAGTGAAACATTATGCAGTCATTAGATTGCAAGGAGTTTGTAATGAACATGGTAAATGCTTATGATAAGAGAAAAATTACACTTAGACAATCAGTCAGGCAAATGAGCAGACAAAAAAGAAAACTAGAAGAAAATACACCCAGTGTCTGCCACTGGGTGAAAAGTAATAACTGATAAACTTTTTGCTTTTTTACATTTTTTGTTTTTAAAAAAGTACCTAAAAGATAGGCATAATGGTACACGCCTACTCAAGAGGCTGAGGCAGAAAAACAGAGACAGAGGCAGAAGGATCTCTTGAAGTGAGTTTAAGGTGAGCCTGAGCAGCACAACAACACTGTCAAAAACAAACACAAGAAATAAACAAACAAACAAAGGCTCAATAAACTTGGTGGGCTAAAAAAAAAATCTTAAGAATTACAAACCTTGTTGCTGAAAAAATCTCATCAAACTTTTGCTTCAGAGCCTTTCCTTCACTTAAAGGCCAATTAGAGTCTTCTTGGTGACAGAAAATGACATTATTTAGCACAGCCTTAGAAACGCCAAGAGCACTGATCATTTCTCGGTCAATTTCTGCACACTTAGAGCTGATACTGACCTTCTGGCCATGCCTACAGGAAATAAAATTCAAGAATGTAAATAAAATAGCCTATTCTATTGCTTAATCAATCCTTCATGATGTACTTATTTAAACAGCTTCCTCATTCTAAAAAGCATAACTCAAATAATTTAGCAGTTCACTGACGAAAAGATTATATAAAACAGGGTGGCGTAGGAAAGGGTGCCAAATTATTTTTTTTACATATTTGGACTTTTAATGACAGTAATTTAAAAAATATGTATGTAATACATAAGAGTAAAATATATTCAACCCCCAGAACTCAAAAATAAGAAACTTAAATAAACAAAGCATGATCAATAGCAAGCCAGGCATGGTGGCACACGGCTTTAATCCCAGCACTCGGGACGTTGAGGCAGGAGGATCACTGTGAGTTTGAGACCAGCCTGGGCTACAAAGTGAGTTCAAGGCCAGCCTGAACTGCATAGTGAGACCCTGTCTCAAAAAATAGGGCTGGGGATTTTTTAGCTCAGTGGTGTAAGCGCCTGCTTGGCAGGCATGAGGTTGTGAGTTCAATCCCAGTACCAAAAAAAAAAAAAAAAAAAAGTAGACAGGCAAAGATGACTTAAATAGGCAAAGGTAGTATCTGTTTTTACTTTTTTTTTTAATAATTTCAATTTTTATTTTTAAAATACACAGTGAGTACAGTGAGCATGTTCTGTAAGGGGCTAGAATGGACACAAATAGATCAGCAGGTTATCACATTACACCATGAAAAAGATCATGCAGCTTGCAATAGAATATGTAATAACTGCAAAAGTGCAAACAGTCAAGAAACATTTAGGTTAAATCCACAGATACGGTAATGGATTGGACAGAGAGCAAGCAATGTATCTAGACTTAGGTTTTTGGCTTCTGTCACTGGACAGATAGTGCTGTCATTCACAGAGATAAAAAGTAATGTAAGACAATTAAGTTGTAGGAGGTTTTTCAGGAGGGGTCAAAGAGAATCATTAGCTTGATTTCGGGCATGCTGAATCTGAGATATCATTGAAACAACTATTTGAAAATAAGAGAGGTAGGTGGTATATGGGTCTGGAAACAGAGGTCTGATTTAGAGAAATTTGTGAGTCACCTGCAAACACATGGTAATTTGAGTAACTGATGTGAAGGAGATGATCTAGGAAGAGAATATGGAATGAAAACAGAACTAAGTTTGTGGCACTCCAACCTTTATTAGCAGGTGAATGAAGTAGGATGTGGTTGTGATTGATGGAGACAAAGAAGGAACAGTGTTGGATAATGAAGGTCTAGAAAAAATTTCAGGTAACAACTGATTAACAACTGCCATCTACTGATCTGCAGCACACACAATTTGTGACTGCTAGGTTACGTGGCAGAGGGGAATAAAGACTACACAGAGAATTAGACTGCTCATTATGTGACCTAAAAACAGATTACACTGGACTATTTGGGTGGGGCCAATGTAATCACAAAGGTCTTTACATGATAGAAGGGAATGGTAAGAATGATTTAACTTGACACCTCAGCTCATTGCCGCATGGAGAAAGGGCGACAGGCCAAGATACACAGGTGGCTTCTAAAAGATGAAAACAATAAATCAAATTCTTTCCTCTAGCCCCTAAAAAAAACCAGCCTACTCAACACCTTGATTTTATTTTATTTATTTATTTATTTTTGGCACCAGGGATTGAACTCACAACCTCGCGCCTGTCAGACAGGCGCTTAAGTCACTGAGCCAAACTCCCGGCCCTGGGTTTTTGAGGCAGGGTTGCATTGTGTAGCTCAGGCCAACCTTGCGCTCGCCTTGTAGCCCAAGCCGGCCTTGAACTCACAACGCTCCTCCTACCTCAGCCTCCCGAGTGCTGGGATTAAAGATGTGCGCCACCACGCCCAGCTCTCAACACCTTGATTTTAGCTTGGTTGTGTTGTTTTAAGACTAATCTTAAGTTTATGGTTTGTTACAGCAGTCATGTGAAACTAATACGTGAGCTTTTACTACATAGGAAGCATTTTATACGCATCAGTTCAATCCTGTTTCTTTTTCTCTCCTTTTTTTGCGGCACTGGGAATCGAACTCACAACCTCACACCTGCCAGGCAGGCTCTTAAGCCACTGAGCCAAACTCCCAGCCCTAATCCTTACATTTTTCTATGATACATAAGGAATAATGAATCCCTATTTTACAAGGAACAACACAGAGGCTGTCAGGTCTACTTTGTACAGCAGCAGCATTAGTGACCTCAGTGGAGCTGTTTCAGATGAAACTAGAGTGGGAGTAAGGAAGAAAGGAAGAAATGGAGACAGTTAAGTATCTGCTCAGGGCAGACACTGGTTGCATCGGTCAAGGGGGAGATAAGAAGTAATGAAATCTAAAGATATGAGAGAGAGCCTTGAGTGTGATTAAAAGCCAATGAAAAGAACCTGCTTGAGAAACCAGGGCCTAGGGCACTGCCTGTAATAAACATTACTGGCTAAATAAAGGTACCATTTAGTTTCATAAACAAAAAGGAAGGGGAGGAAGGTGAATAGTTAAGTAATTTGCTCAGCAAGGATAAAGCCTGGAATCCAAGGCAGCCTAACTCCAACTGTTGAGGATGATACCCAAGTCTAACACAATAATAATGGTTAACAGAGAAATTCTTACTCTTCCCTATTTGTCTGCTTATCATCCACCCACCTCTATACATGGCCAAGCATTTTTTATGCATTTAAATTTTTATTCATTTGAATGAGTACGTACTCAATTCAGCAAATGTTCATAAATCACTAAAGGAAATAGAACAATACAGCATCACTAAGTCTTTAATGGCATCATTTCACTTAAGCGATACATAGTACCAAAAACTTAAATATTGATAGTGGGAGATGAGTACGAAGGAGTCACGAATATATGGAAACTGCATTTTATGACCCAATTTTACAGTGAATCCAAACTACTCTAAAAAATAAAGTTTATTAAAATTAATATGCTCTCCTAAAATAGAGTAGGGGAAAAAAAACCATAGTCTATCAAACATAAAAAACTTCAGCCTATAAAAACTAAAAATGAGAAGGAACTCAAATACAGCACTAACACCTACTTTGTTCTAGTAATGACTCCTTCCAAGGTTTTGAATTCTGTCTTTTTGCTTTTCTGAGAACACAGCATAGATCGCTGCACAGCGATACATTCTCCATTGACATCACAAAACTGGAGACGAATCTGGGCTCTCACATCTGTTTCTTGAGCAACCTTTGTAGACAAACAGAGAAAATTATGCTATCAGTAATAAGCACGAGAATGTTAGTTCTGAAAGAAAAAGCATAAACAATCTTGCTCTTCCAAAAGGAGGTGAAAGAAAAGCTTAAATATTCAAAGTAACATTTTTTTACATACTATTCAAAATACAGGAGAAACCAGGCATGGTAGCACATGCCTGCAATTCCAGGACCGTTGGAGGCAGAGCCAGAAGACCCAAAGTTTGAGCCCAGCCTGGTCAACCTGAGTGAGTCCCCGTTTCAAAATAAAAATTTTTAAAAAGGGCTGTGGATGTAGCTCAGTGTGAAGGGCGTCAGTTTAATCCCTAACACTGCCAAACAAATGAACATCAAAATATGGGAAGAAAAGAATATACTTCAATTGATTTACTAAAAGGATATATTATTATTGACCTCCTTTACTCAGCACCATTAGAAGTATATGAATGTTTAAAGTTAATGAATTTTACCTTTGATTTTATTGCTTAAAAATTTAGTTCAAAAAATTATAAGATAACAGAAAAACAAAAATACAGTATGTGTAATGCTACCCCCTCAAAACACTTGAGAGTAAGATGCACCACCAGTATTTCCTACAAATACCGAGTTTCCAACACAAAAATCAGGAAATTGAAACTGATATATTAGAATATGATTCACAAATTCCATTAAAGTTTTGGAAATTGTTCCGATATGCTCTTTATAACAAAACAATGCAGTTCAGAATTACTCATTACCTGTGTTGGTCATGTTATTTTCTTTTATTTTCTTTTTTGAGACAGAGTCTTGCTATGTAGTTCATTCATGCTAACCTCAAACGCAAGGTGACCCTTCTGCCTCAGCCTTCCAAGTGCTAAGATTACAGGCAAGCACCACTACACTCAGCCTCTTTATAGTTTCTTCCAGTCTAGAATGCTCGTATTTTCCTGGACTTTTATGATTGATAATTTAGAAAGTTATATTAGTATTGACTTCTGAGAAGATGGCAGAGCAGTAAGCAGCAGAGAAAACAGCCTCTCTGACAGTCACTGTCCAAACACGGGAATATAGCATCGTGAGGAAGACAAGAAGGAAGTGGGCCCCCTGGACCCAGGAAGAATCTGAAGTATGAACTGAAGCCTATAGAGAGTAAAAGAAAAACTTCAACAAAGAAGAATGTGGTAGCTGGTGGCACCTTTGCCCGGAGCCAGACTCACTGCACGAGAGGAGCTGTTAGAACCTGGGAACGCGTGATCACAGTCATGGTGGCGACTGGTGACCCTGGAGGACCCTGCAGAGAGACAAGGCAGTGGCGGGGAGTGGCGGACCTGGAGGACTGCACTGGCTGGCGGTGAGTGCAGAGGACTCAGTCCTCCTGCGGGAGAGAGTGATTGGCCGGGAGCCATTCTGGAGCCAGGCCAGATAAGCCAGGAACCAGAACTACGGCCAGCTTCCTCCAGCAGCTCCCAGCTGGGCGCGGACCTGTGGAAAATGCTTGGACTGGGGCGAGCCCAATGAGTCCGGTCTTAGGGCAGGCCTGCTGAGATTATCTATTACTCTACCATAAAGTAATGGCTGGCTTGTGGAAATAGAGTGGCACGAATCAGGACTCTGTCTCCAAAGGCTGTCTACTAGTGAACCCAGAGAGAATCCTGGAAGTGGGCCATTTGTTGTTCTTTTATTTTTTTTTTTTCTTGTTTGTTTTCTTTTATTCAGTTTGGGTTATTTATTTATTTATTTACTTTTTATGAGTGTGACAGTGGCTCCTAACCTCTTCGGAGGTGTGGGTCTGTTCAGTTCTACCTTTTAACTTTTTCACCTCTTTTTTCCTTCAACCTTCTGCACCAGTTTCCCCAAGTTGGTGGAACCCACCTTTGTCCTCCATCCTTACTTGTAATCTCTTTCTCTTTTTCCACTTCTCTATTTTCTCCTTAATCCATTTTAAATTTTAACCTCCGAGGGCAAAACTGACACATTATGGACTTATATTTGCATGTAATTATCTGGTTTGTTTTACATTTTGTTATATAATCACAAATCTAGTTCATATGGTTAAAGTTGCAAACCAAGGGTTAGCTCAGTTTGTTGTTTTATAGGCTGTGTTTGATGCTATTGGTATGACCAAGATCAAAATTGACATAATTGTGCTAAACAGCTGTTGGCCCTAATAATCCATGACTGAGATTAACTAAGGGTCACAGAAAATACTGTGGCACAATGCCAAGGAACCAGGGACTAGGCCAAAGGAGCAACAATTTCTCATCTCCAACAAACTGAAGAGGTTAAGATCTTCTAATAGACTCAAAACCCAAAAAACACCTATACCTGGAAGATACCTCAGAGAAGTAATCATCACCTAAGTGTCCTAAATAACACCAATGAACCAACCCACCATAGAAATTTACAAGCATCACCCCAGGAATTAAACTAAAAAAGAAAAGAAACGAGAAGTCACTTAAAATGTAACCCCAGACATCCAATTCACCAAAGGCAAACCTAGTGGGTAATGAGGTGGGACAATCCAAAAGCCCCCCACCAGGTCTCTCTGAAGTGATAACAACAAAGCATTTAAATGAGGCTCTGGAAAAAATGAAATCAGAAACAATCTCTCAACTACAGAGATTACCAAAATACACACCATGCTTAGTAATGTTAGAGCAGACGCAAACAAAAAAATAGATGAACGTAAGCAAATTATGGAAGTGTAGCATAGGAAACAAGTTGAGTCCGTAAAGCAGATTCAAGCAGATATCCAGGAGAATAAAACCTCCATTGGAAGTATTCAAAGCAGATCAGGTCAATGTGAGGACAGGATCTCCAATACTGAAGACAGGCTTGTAGTTAGCATCCAGGAAAAGAAAGAGTTCTCTAAACTAGCAAGGGACTGTAAGAAATCAATCTAGCAGCTGCTAGATGAGACAAAGAACAGCTTAAGATTAACTGGAGTCAATGAACAAGCAGGAGAAACCACAAATGACATTAAAAACATGTTCAAAAACATCGTGACAGAAAACTTTCCTGGTAGAGAAAAACAATTTGACATACAAATCAGTGAGGCATATAGAACTCCAAATAGCAATAATCAAAAAAAAAAAAAATCTACAGACAGGCATATCATAGTCAAGATTCCAGAAATTCAACATAAAAATAGACTCTTAAAAGCTGTTAGGGAAGCCGGGCGTGGTGGTGCACGCCTTTAATCCCAGCACTCGGGAGGCTGAGGTAGGCGAAGCATTGTGAGTTCGAGGCCGGCATGGGCTACAACGCGAGCGCAAGGCCGGCCTGGGCTACATAGTGCGACCCTGCCTCAAAAAAAACCAGGGCCGGGAGTTTGGCTCAGTGGCTTAAGCGCCTGCCCTGGCAGGCTCAAGGCTGTGAGTTCTATCCCCGGTGCCGCAAAAAAAAAAAAAAAAAAAAAAAAAAAAAAAAAAAAAAAAAAAAAAAAAAAAAAAAAAAGCTGTTAGGGAAAAGAAACAAATTACCTATAAAGGAAAGCCCATCAGAATCACAGCTGACTTCTCAGCACAAACTCTCAAGTCAAACAGAGCTTGGAGTGAAGTACTCCAAGTTCTAAAGGAATACAACTTTAAATCCAGATTGATGAAACCCACAAAACTATCTTTCAAAATTGATGGAGAAATAAGTACTTCCATGACAAAGAACATCTGAGGAAATTTAAGACCACCAAACCAGCACTTAAAAATGTTCTGAAGGACATTCTAGAAAGAGATAATAAGGACTACAGCTCCATGAACCCCAACAGAAGGAATCCACCAGGAAAGAAAAGTAATTAGAGGAAAGGAGAAAAAAAAAAAGGAGCCAACAACAGGAAAACAACATGACAAAGATAAGTCAATACATATCAGTTTTAACCATCAGTGTTAGTAGTATCAACTCACCAGTCAAGAGGCACAGACTGGCAGAATGGATCAAGAAGCAAGATCCAACAATATGCTGCATACAAGAAACACATTTAATTAAAAAAGAAATTCACAGACTGAAAGTCAAAGCATGAAAAACAATACTGCATGCACAGGAATGCAGAAAAAAAGCAGGGGTAGCTATTCTCCTTGCAGACAAAGTGAATTTCAATTCAAGCCAACACTGATTAAGAGAGATAAAGAAGGTCACTACATCCTCATAAAGGGAACAATCCAAAAGAAAGAGATAACAATCATAAATATATATGCAACAAATACCAGGGTACCCAGCTATATAAAACAATTACTAATGAACATGAAAAATCAAATGAGTCCTAATACAATTGTATTGGGAGACCGCAATACCTCACTGTCATAAAAAGACAGATCGACTAGACAAAAAAATCAACAATGAAATACTAAACTAAATCAAACTTTTGAGCAAATGGATTTAGTAGATGTCTATAGCATGTTCCATCCCACAACATCAGAATACACATTCTTCTCAACCGTACACAGCACATTCTCCAAAATAGACCATACACTGACTCACAGAACATGCTTAAGTAAATGTAAAGGAACTGAAATTATCCCATGAATACTATCAGACCACAGCGCAATGAAATTGGAAATCCATACCAAAGGAAACCACAAGAACTTCTAAACATATGGAAATTAAATAGCACCCTACTGGACAACCAATAGGTCACAGATGAAATTACAGAAGAAATTAGGCAGTTTTTACAGTTGAATGATAATGACAATACAACATCCTGGAACTTGTGGCACACAATGAAAGCAGTCTTAAGAGGAAAATTTATAGCAGTAAATACCCATACCAGGAAAACAAGGGTAAGTGAATATAAACAACTTAATGTTGAACCTCAAACGTCTAGAAAAAGAGCAGGCTAAACCAAGAGCTTGTACAAGGGAGGAAATTATAAAGATCACAGCAGAAATTAACACTCTGGAGACTAAAAAAACAATATAAAGAATCAATGAATTGAAGAGTTGGTTCTTTGAAAGATTAAATAAAATTGACAAACCCTTAGCCAACCTTCTCAAAAAAAGGAAAGACTCAAATCCACACAATTAGGAATGAAAAGAGTGAAATCACAACAGACCCTGTAGAAATCCAGAAAATCATCTATACCTACTTTGAAAACTTGTATTCTAATAAGATGGAAAATACAGAAAAAATGGACAGATTCCTAGATATATATGCATTACCAAAGCTGAATCAAGATATAAAATTCCTAAAATAACCCAATATAAATAAAAGAAATCAAAGATGTAATTAAAAACCTATCAACAAAGAAAAGCCCAAGCCCTAATGGATTCACTGCTGAATTCCACAAGAAATTTGGTGAAGACCTAACACCACTACTTCTCAAACTCTTTAAAGAAACTGAAAGGGAAGCAATACTTTCAAATTCATTCCTGGAAGCAAGCATTACTCTGATTCCAAAACCAGAGAAGGACCCAACTAAGAAAGAGAATTACAGGCCAATCTCCCTAATGAACATTGATTCAAAAATCCTCAATAAATACTGGCAAACAGACTGCAGCAAATCATCAAAAACATTGTCGCGCGCCTGTCCCGGCCGGCAGGAAGACACACAACACAGTGGCAGTGGTAGGCAAGCTTTTAATCGTCCCCGGTGAGGTATGCCCCGAGAAGCCTCACATGCGTCCGCCCGAAACGGCTCCTTCCGTGCTTCTCCCTTCCCTCTGGGTGGGGACTGTTATATATACTGTCCTGATGTCCAACCACAAGGCAGATGGGGATGCTTTCTCATTGGCTAGCGTCATTGGTAGTCAGGCAAACATATCTGAAGCGGGGTTGTTTACTGCCAAGCGGGATACCCAAAAGCCGGAAACCGGCGCCATCTTGCTTCACTCGACGGGCGGGGCAATCTAGCTCAGGCCTCAGCTCCTACATGCAGGCCTCACGGCAAAAGTACGTCTCTGAGGATGGCTCCTCACAAAACATTGTACACCATGATCAAGTAGGATTCATCCCAGGGATGCACGGATGGTTCAACATATGTAAACCCATAAATATAACACACCATATTAAAAGAGTCAAGGACAAATATCATATGATCATCTCAATAAACAATGCAGAAAAAGCTTTTGACAGAGTCCAGGACCTATTCATGACAAAAATCCTACAGAAAATTGGAATAGATGGTCTCTATCTCAATCTGATAAAAGCCATCTATGACAAACCAACGGACAACATCATACTCAATGGACAAAAACTCAAAGCTTTCACTCTAAAATATGGAACAAGACAAGGATGTCCACTGTCTCCACTCTTATTCAACATAGTCCTGGAAACTTTAGCCAGAGCAATTAGACAAGAAAAAGAAATAAAAGGAATAAAGGTAGTGTCTTAGTTACTTTTCACTTGTTGCCGAGACAAAATACCTGACGCCCAAAATTAGGGAAGGAAAGGTTTATTTCTTACAGTTTCTCGGGAGTTTCAGTCCATACTTAGCTGGCTCCAAGGCAGTGTGGCATGGTGGGGCTACTGTTCATGGCGGCCGCAAGCAGCAAGGCACAGAAGCGAGCAAGAGAAAGACCCACCTTCCCTTACACTGTATCTCAGCTCCACCCCTGGGCGGGTGCAGCACTCACATCATCAATCCCGGCACTAGACAACAAACAAACCACAAGCAAGCCCCAGACTCAGCCCCATCAAAAGTATATGAGGACTTGGGGTATATAGTATATTACCCAATACAGACAGGAAAGGAAGAAGTTAAACTATCATTATTTGCAGATGACATGATACTCTACTTAGAGTATCTCAAAAACTCCACCAAAAGACTTCTGGGTTTAATAAGCAAATTCAGTAACGTAGCTGGTTACAAAGTCATCACTCAAAAATCAACAGCCTTCTCGTACACTAGTAACAAACTCACTGAGAGAAAAATCAGGGAAACTACCTTTTACAATAGCATTCAAAAAAATGAAATACCTATAAATCAATCTAACAAAGGATGTAAAAGACCTCTACATCTGAAAACTACAGTACTCTGGAAAAGGAGATTGAATAGGCTATTAGAAAATGCAGAGATAGCTCATGCTCTTGGATAGGAAGAATCAATATAGTGAAAATGGCCATATTTCTAAAATTGTTACACAGATTCAATGCAATCCCAATCAAAATTCCAATAGCATATCTCACAGAATTAGAGAAAACAATCCTAAAATTCATCTGGAACCAGAAGAGACCTAGAATAGCAAAGGCAGTCCTGGGTAACAAAGGCAAGCAGCGGGCATCACAGTCCCTGACTTGAAATTATACTCTAAAGCTACTGGTGTGATAACAGTGTGATGCTGGCAAAAAAGCAGACCCAAAAATCAGTGGAACAGATTAGAAACAACTGCAGACACACTAAACCACCTCATCTTCGACAAAGGTGCCAAACACATCCACTGGAAGAAAGATAGACTCTTTAATAAATGGTGCTGGAAAAACTGGCTCTACACATGCCGAAGATTAAAACTGGACCCATATCTTTCACCATGTACTAAACTAAAATCAGAATGGACCACAGATCTTAATGTTAAAACAGAAACATTAAATCTGCTGGAAGATAGAGTAGGTAAAACTCTTGAAGACATTGGTGTAGGCAAAGACTTTATGAACAAATCCCTGATTGCACAGGAACTATCACAAAGAATCAACAACTGGGATCGCACCTTACTGAAAAGCTTTTGCACAGCAAGAGAAACCACTGACAGAGTGAAGAGACAACCCACAACGTGGGAGAAAATGTTTGCCAGCTGTTCCTCAGACAAAGGATTACTATTGAGAACAAATAAAGGCTCAAAAAAACCAGTTCTCCCAGACTTAAAGGCCCAACCCAAAAATGGGCATCTGAGATGAATACACACTTCTCAGATGAAGAAATACAAGCAGCAAATAAATATATGAAAATACGTTCAACGTCACTGGTCATTCCAGAGATGCGAATTAAAACAACACTGAGATTCCACCTCACCCCAGAAAGAGTGGCTAGCATTAAGAAGTCAACCAGTAACAAGTGCTAGAGGGGCTGTGGGGAAAAAGGAACCCTTCTCCACTGTTAGTAGGAATGCAGACTGGTGCAACCACTGTTGAAATCAGCGTGGAGGTTCCTCAAAAAACTAGGACTAGAGATCCTATTTGACCCAACTATTCTCTTTTGAGTATCTTCCCAAAAGAATTAAACGCATCATACCACAGTGATATAGGTGCACCCATGTTTATAACAGAACAGTTTATAATAGCAGCACAGTTTATAATAGCCAGATCTTATCCCAGCACTCAGGAGGCTGAGGCAGGAGGATCAGTGTGAGTTTGAGACCAGCCTGGGATACAAAATGAGTTCAAGGCCAGCCTGAACTGCATAGTGAGACCCTGTCTCAAAAAACAGGGCCAGGGATTTAGCTCAGTGGCTTAAGCACCTGCCTGGCAGGCTGTGAGTTTGATCCTTGGTACCAAAAAACAAAAAACAAACAAAAAAAACCCCAGATCTTAGCTGGGCGTGGTGGCGCACGCCTTTAATCCCAGCGCTCGGGAGGCTGAGGTAGGTGGAGCGTTGTGAGTTCGAGGCTGGCTTGGGCTACAACTCGAGCGCAAGGCTGGCCTGAGCTACACAGTGCAACCCTGCCTCAAAAAACCAGGGCTGGGGAGTTTGGCTCAGCGGCTTAAGCGCCTGCCCTGGCAAGCGCAAGGTTGTGAGTTCAATCCCCAGTGCCACAAAAAAAAAAAAAAAAAAAAAAACCCAGATCTTGGAAACAACCTAAATACCCACTGATTGAGGGATGGATAAAAAAGATGTGGTATTTTTATATAATGCAGTACTACTCAGCCATAACGAATGATAAACTGGACATTTTTAAAGGTAAATGGATTCATCTTGAGAGCATACTCAGTGAAATAGACAAGACACATGTGTAAACATCGTGTCATTTCATTAGTGTGACAAGCTAAAAGAAAAAGCATGTACATGTGTATGTATATGTATATGTGTATGTATACATATATAAAAAATAGTTAAGATAGTTATACTACTAGCCGAGCGTGGTGGCGCACACCTTTAATCCCAGCACTCGGGAGGCCGAGGTAGGAGGACCGTTGTGAGTTCGAGGCAGGCTTGGGCTACAATGCAAGTGCAAGGTTGGCCTGAACTACATAGCGCAACCCTGCCTCAAAAAACTAGGGCCGGGAGTTTGGCTCAGTGGCTTAAGCATCTGTCTGGCAGGTGTGAGGTTGTGAGTTCGATCCCCGGTGATGGGAAAAAAAGGAAAAAAAAAAAAGATAGTTATACTACTTACTGATTTCTCTGAGTTTACTGAAGAGAAAGATTTGTACTGGTTCTGTTTGGACAATTGAAGGCAGATGTCTTGCGCTCTGGGTGAATGATCTGGGATGACAGTGCACAATGGATGTACCACTGTTCTCCTTAATTGATATGCTTTGAAATTTTATTATAGTTTTTCTTTTTCTTTTTATGTTTGAATAAAATGGATTTGAAAAAAAAAGTTACAGACCATTATTTTGTGGAATACCTTCCCGAATTTTAGGGTTGTCTGGTACTTTCCTGTGACTGAGATAAAGTTACATCTCTTTGGCAGGAATATTACAGAAGTGATGGTGATTCCCTTTCATTGTCTCTCATCAGGTAGGGCTTCAATTCATCTCATTACTAGAAGTATTAATTTCAATCTCTTGATCAAGGTGTATCTGCCAACTCCTCTACCAAATTTTTTTTACCTAATGATTATTAAATATCTGGGGAAGAGATGCACCGATACCATGTAACTAACCTACACAATATTTCATTCGACTTTTCCCCACTAGGTTTAACAACCACTGGTTCTTACCTGAATGACTATAATAGTCTCAATCAATTAGCAATTTTCTAGTTCCATTATTCCTTCCACATTAGTCAAGATTCTACTAGAATATAGGGCTTTGTCTTTTCTCTGTTTTTTTCCTCTTCATTTTTTTGTGTATGAACTTGGATTCTTGAGTTGGTCTCCACTCCCCCACCAGGTTACCACCTCTATCTTTTGTTGATGTATTTCTTACTCAGTCCCACCTAATGGCTTTTGGACTGAGTAACTACTCAGGACTAACGAAAAGGTGTTGAGTGTTTTTACTGTAATTGAGCATTAAATTTACATGTCTTTTCTGTATTCATTAGTGCTCAGATGATTTTTCTTCTCTGCTAATGGTGCAAATTACAGATTGGGTTTTGGGTGTTAAACCAACCTTATATTCCTAAGGTAAATCCCACTTGGTCAAGGTGTATGATCTTTATCTCACATCTGTGAATTTTACTTGATAATTGCTATGGCTTGTGTCTAGATGTCCCCCCACAAAGCCTCACGCAGTCCTAAATAGGGCTTTTTCAGAGGTGGCTGAATCTAGGGTATGTGATGCTGGGATTGAGGGTGTGTGATTACTAAATCAGTCCACTCACTGATTTGGAGCAGTCCTAATCCCAGTAATCCCAATAGCCCAGGTAGAGTATAAGAGGGGCAGAAACATACTGTTAAGGTTCCTTATTGCTTTTGCTACCTTGTGGCCACCATAACGCTCTCCTCTGTGATAGCCCTCTGCCAAGCTACCCTGCCTTGGAACTAGCTGATTATGGATTGAAACCTCTACAAACTGCAAGCTAAATAAACCTTTCCTCCTTTAACTTTGGGTGACAGATATCTTGTCTCAGCAAAGTGAGAAAATTAAGACTAATATTTTGCTAAGAATTTCTGCATCTACAATATCATCAGTAGTTTTACTTTTGAGATATCATCAGTTATCTTTTGGTTTTGGTATCAAGGTTATACCAAACTTCTAAGTTGCTAAGTATGCCTTCTGCCTCTTGAAGTCTGTGTAGAACTGGCATTATTTCTTCCTAAAATACTTGGCAGACTTGCCTTATTTTCTCATCACTGGAACACAACATGTGACACTCACAACTTACAGGAGGAGAGGTTTATTTTGGTTCATGGTTTCTGTCTATGATTGGCTGATTCCACGGCAGAAATGGTAAGCTAGAAGGGAATAGCAGAGGAAAGATGTTCAACCTCTGGCAGCCAGAAAACCAAGAGACACACAGAGGAGCTGGGGACAAGAATATATCCTTTCAGCTGGGGATACAGCTCAGCAGTACAGTGCCTGCCTGGCAAGTACGAGGTCATGAGTTTGATTCCTGGAACAAACAAAAACAAAACAAACAAACACACACCCTTCCAAGTCACACACCAGTGACCCATCTCCAACCAAGTCTTACTTTCTAACAGTAAGCTGGCCGTTCCACCCCCATGAGCCAATCACCTTCCAAACATATAAGACATTTGGCAGACACTTTAGCTCTAAATTATAAGAAGAATACACCAATGAAACCATTTGGTCTAGAGTTTTCATTAGCAGGTTTTAAACTAAAAATTAATTTGATTGGTGTATTTCTTCTTGAGTGAGCTTTGGTAATATTTGTTAGCTTTGGTAGAATTTTCTCAATGCTAGAGTTTAAGAAAGAGGTCTTTTACATCCTTTATCAAATTGATTCCTAGGTATTTCAGGGGTTTTTTGGATGCTATTACAAAAGGTATTGTTTCCCTAAATTTTCTCTCACTGAATTTGTTATTTGTGTACAGGAAGGCTATTCATATTTGAGTGTTGACTTTGTAACCAGCTACCTTACTGAATTCACTTATCAAATCTAGTAGTCCTTTGGTGGAGTTTTTGAGGTTTTCTAAGTAGAGTATCATGTCATCTGCAAATAATGACAGTTCAACTTATTCCTATCTTTATTCCTTTTCTTTCTCTTGTCTAATTGTAGCACTTAAAAAAGTAGAGTTAAATACATAAATATGGAGTCACCAGAACATAATTAGTACTTAAAGCTGTGGAACTGAGTAACATCATCCAAGTAGGAGACAGAGAAGAAGCTAAGTCTTAGGGCATACTAGCACTCAGAAATCAAGAAAAGGCAAAGACTGACAAACATCTAGGGGAAAGGAGGAAACCCTAAGAATATGTGCCATGGAAAGCAAAAGGGAAATATTTTTTGAAAATAACCAGCCAGGCATAGTAGCACATGCTTGTAATCCTAAAACCAGGGAAGCTGGGGCAGGAGGATCACCTTATTTGAAGATAGCCTATCTTGAAACAAAACAAATAAAAACTAATAATAACCAACTGTATCAAATCTATTAAAAAGGTAATGAGAATCACAAACAGACCAGTCTACCTAACAACATCGAGCAGTTCTACTGGGCGGGGGAGGGTTCTGAGTGGAGTAGACCAAAAAATGGGAGGTAATGAAGTGAAAACAAGGGTACATATAGTCTTGTGAATCTTAGTATCAGCTGGAACAAACAAAAGGCATAATTTGAGGCCAGTCTGAAGTAGAGGGTTTTTTTTTTTAATTGAAGATTGCAGCACGTTTATATGCTGACATGAATCATCCCACTGAAAGAGACAAACTGCTGATGCAGGAGAAAAATGAAAGAGCGACACCTGAGTTGCTAAGAGATGGATGAGCTCTAGCCTACAAGAGGAGCTGGCAGATGCTTAGGGGAGACAGGAAACAATTACCCTTAACACAAGAAAGGAAACAATATGGGTATATATAGGAGGAGTTTGGTATATTTTTTATTAGAAAATATCAAATTTTCTTCTGATTTTCATCTGATTTCTCCTACCTTTAAAAAAAATACAAGGCAAGATCATTAACTGAGGAAAGTAGATTATAGGCTTAAGGAAACAGGTATGAAAGTCACTTCATAAAGGGCTCAGTAAATGTATTACCGTTTTAAGATGAAATCTCATAATTATAGTTTCCTGTAGTCACATACAAGTAAACACAATAATGTAAACAACCATTTTGAAGATAACGAGATGCAATATTGCAACTATTGTCAAGTTTCTATCATCCTGTTTTGTAAACCTACAATGTCACTGTTGTGCATTTCCTCTAGTCATTTGTTTGTCTCTTCTGCTTTTTGCCTTTCTTATATGTCTTTTTTCTCTTAAATAAAAAAAAGTAAACACAATTTAAATAATCAATGTGATATTGGTTAATTAAGTAAAATTCACGATATAAACTCAATAGAATTATTTAGTCATTAAGTATTTTAGTAAATATTTTGAAGTCTTGTACCAATTTTACTGCTTTGTTTTGATTGGCTTTGTTCTGTTTTGTTTTGTTGAATTTTACTATCTTTAAAATAAAATTTAAGGGGCCAGGGCCAGGAATTTGGCTCAGTGGTCTAAGCGCCTACCTGGCAGGCGTGAGGTTGTGAGTTCGATCCCCAGTACCGCAAAAAATAAATAAATAAATAAATAAAATAATTAAAAAATTAATAAATTAATAAAACTTAAGGGGCCTGGATTTTGGCTCAGTGGCTTAAGCGTCTGCTTGGCAGGTGTAAGGTTGTGAGTTCAATCCCCGGTACCAACAAAAAAATAAAATAAAATAAAATAAAATAAAAAATAAAATAAAATTTTAAAAACTTTTTTTTAAAAAGTATTTTAGTAAAAACAATGAAACAGGTGTATTTACATACTCACACAGGTATGGCTTTATAAACACAAAGTAATCCTGGAAGTATACAATGAACTGGACTTAGTCTGGAAGCAAAGGATATTGAGAAGCACACAACCTCACTAAACACATACATTTTTGTTGGTCTACAGGCCGAATTTTATGCCCTTCATTCATGCTAATCGTGTAATCGACTAATTCTTTTTTTGTTTTTTTTGATACCAGGGATCAAACTCATGACCCTTCACTTGCCAGGCAAGCACTTATGCCACTAAGCTAAAACCCCAGCCCCATAATCAACTAATTCTGACAAAGATTCATGTACAAAGAGTTTCATCAGGCAACATTTTAAGCAATCTAAATATAAAAAAAGCCACTATTAAAAATAATCACAAAAACTTCACACATTTTAAGTACAAAATATTTCAAACATATGAAAGCATAAAGACTAAATGAAGCACCCACATACCAAACACTCAGATTAAAAATTTATTGTAATGTTTTAATGATATGGAACTTTTTGATATCTAGTGGGGAGAAATGAAAAAAAAACCCTAAATACAAAATTAGAGTATGGCCTCACCTATGCAAAACAGTACAGAGAAGAGGAAACGAACACATGAAAATATCAACAGTGGCTATCACATCGCTCAGACTGTGTGGAGGTGACTAATCTCTTTCTACTTTTCCACAATAAGCTTTATCTCTTTTATAATGCTACAGAATTCTTAAAAAAAAAAAAATTTTTTTACTAACACCATTACCTTGGGATCATGAACAAATGTATTTCCTTTGGTTCCAGGAGGGAAATCTCCAGTACAAATATATTTTAGACATTCTATGATGGTCTATGGAAACAAAAAAAATATATTAGTTACAAAAGAAGTGAAAAAGTTAATCATAAAGATTAATTCATTATAAAAATATTATGTGACTTTAACGTCGGAAAAATAAAAGGAGGTGGAGAGAAAGAGGAAAAAAGGAATTGAAATGTGTCATGTACAAGTACCAAGTTCCCACAGTGAATGTAATCATTATGCACTGCAAACATGTACTAATAAAAAAAATTGAGACTATAAACATGTAATTAGATAAAATCTGACAATATAAAGCCCACACAATTAAAAATTTAAGTTCACAGAAAAGCTACGTAATTAAGAAGTCTTTTAAAACAATTGTTACTGGAATAAAAATTATTTCCAATTAAAATCTTTAATTTAATAATAGCAATGACTAACAATGCATAGAGCTCTTTATGTGTCAAGTATTGTACTAAGTGCTTTTATATATATTAACTTTTTAATTTTCCCATTAGTCCTCTTTTACCCTAAGATACAGAGCAGTTACTTGCCACCGGTCACATAGGCAATAAAAGATGAGCAGAAATTTTTGTATTCTGTCAGTGATCATAAACACTACTAGTCTGCCTTCCAGTGGTGCACTTAGTGTAATACTAAGTACACAAGAGGCATTCGCTAAAGTTTTACCTAAACAAAAGTGGACAACCATTCAACTCCCAACCTTCTCTTTTTGTGCTTCCCACAAATTCTTCCCTGAGACTCTTCTCACTGTTACACAGGTACTGTCTTGCTTTTTCTCAAGTCATTCTTCCTGACCTGAATGCTTCCTCACTCAATTTTCTACAAATTCCCTGCACTTTGAACGATCGCTGTAAATAAACTGTGCTCCAACTTTTTGACTGGTTAGAGCATCCTGACCAAAAAAGTTTTCCAATTTAATCAAATCTCATTACATCAGTTTCATTTTAGAGGTAAGCCACTTGTTTTCTATTTAGCATCCTCAATAGACGGCATCCTTAGCGATTCTTAGTTATTCACTGCAACTTTTTAAGCACTTGCTGTATGGGATAACTAGGTCGGAAAAGCGAACGCTTCTGTAGCTCCCTGAGCAGGCGGAGCCCAGGCCGCGGGGGCGGGCGCGGGGGCCGGGACTGGGGCAGGACGCGCCCACTCCCCAGGTGACCGCGGCCCAAAGGCCACAGGAGGCCACGCCCCAAGACGTTTTCTAGGGGCGCCTTTTCTCCCCCTCGTCAGGGTTCTGCGCGCCCCAAGCTCTCCGTGGCCACCCGTCGTCTGAGGGGTGCTTCTCAGGACTTACCGTCTTCCCCGCCCCATTGGGGCCAACCAAAACTGTGAGGGGGCTGAAGAAAGTGATAATTTGCTTATCTTTGTCCTCTATTCCAAAACTCCGCACGCCCTGAATGCTCATCTTTTCGATCCGGGACATGTTTGCAAACGCTTCGGATCTCAACACCAAGTGCCTGGAGCCCGGGCGAGCGGGGGCCGGAAAGCCACGAAAGGCCCACTGGGTCCGGCGGGCAAGGCGCGAGCAGCGCGGCGGCCGGGACTGGGGCCTTCCGCTCGGGGCGCCTTCCCAGCGAGGGCGGGGGTCGGCCGGGGGCTGCGGCGAGGAAGACCAGAGCCCGCCAGCGAAGCCGTACGGCGCGCACTCACAGATTCCCGCCTCGGCGCCCCGCGCGTCACGTGGCGTCCCCGCGCGCACGCGTCAGACGTGTGACGTCAGACGCCGCCCGCCCGGGGCATACCGGGAAATGGGAGCCCAGGGAGACGAGCGACGCCAGGTGCGGTACCTTAGCGGAGGATCCGTGAGGTGCCCGTTGGTGTTCCCGGTGGCCGCCGACTTCCGGCCTCTTACTAGTGCAGGGAGCGGTCTGAGGCGAGAAGATGAGGTGTGGGACGCGCCGAGCTGCTTAGAGCGTGGTCCAGGGACTCTTCGAATGGGGCGAAGTGGGGTGCAGCAGGAGACCCGTCGAGGGCGTGTTAATGTCAGAACGGTTTCCCAGCCGGTGTCAAGATGTCATTTGCGTTTTTTCACGCTCGCTCCCTAATGTCCAGTGATCACACGACGTGTAAAGACACCATCGCAGTGCAATGTGTGTTTTTATGTGCTTATGCTTTAAAAACAACAAAAAACAGGCTGTAAATATTACTAGATACCTCTCAATTGTTTGAGGGCCTCTGTAATTTAATATATATTTTGTTCGTTTGTTTGTTTGTTTTCTGGCGTTGAGGATGGAATTCAGGACCTCACACCTATAAGCAAACATTCCACCGCTGAGTTATACCCTGAGCTTGTCAATAAAATTTTTACCCATCTAAATCTAAAGGATGTTAAGTGCTTTTGTAGGTTAAAGCCCAGATGCTATTACAAGACTGTAAAAGTGTTCTGCAAATGCCAAGAAATGAACTCTAGTCAGCACTGCCATAGGATAGAAATAGATACCTCTAAAATAAGAGAAAGAGAAATTTCCTTTCAAAGGTGACTGAGAATATTGGTTTCTTGGAAACAAGCTTAATGGTGGGATGTCACAGGCAAAGGCCGACAGCTAAATTCACAGCAGCAATGACAACAACAAAGTCACAATAGTGGAAGATGTTAAAAACCAAACAAAAACTTCGGTTTCTCGTGGCTGAGATGAAAAATGTAGAAAATGCTCTCCAAGCACACAATCCAAAGAAAATCATTTGCCGAACCTCGTACTAAACTGTAAACTTTCCCACCCCTGGCCCTACTATGTAGGTAAGAGAACAACATATCAGCTGCTACAAGATATTTAACATTTACAATGGAAGAAAACAGACTGAAATTACGTACTCATCTTACGTCACAAACCAAGTGCAATAGAACAATGGGAAAAGATGAAAGAACTTTTTCCCCTCCTTTTTTTTTTTTTTTTGTGGTACCGGGGCTCAAACTCACAACCTCACGCCTGCCTAGCAGACACTTAAGTCACTGAGCCAAACTCCCAGCTCTCCCACTTTAAAAATAGTAAAATACACAAAAATTGTACATTAAAATACACAGCGCAACCATTTTTAAGCATACACTTCATGGCATAAGTATATTCACATTGTTACCTAAACATCACCTTCCATCTCCAGAAATTTTTCATTTTGCAGAACTCACACATAGCCATTTAACAATGATCCTTCATTTGCCCCTACCCCCAGCTCCTAGAAGCCACCATGATACTGAAGCAAGGAGATAGGGAAAGTGAGACAGACAGGGCGTGGGTCTTGAACAGTTAACCTAAGTAAATTAGAACTCAGGGTGGGATATCACACCCTGACTTTTTAAGTGAGTTAACATATCAGAGAAATGAAATAATTAACTTAACCTGACTAGTGAAACACAAGGGGCAGAAACCAAGAATCGTAGGCAAATGAGAAACACCTTGGAAAAAGTGAAATGCAAACAAAGCAGCTCGCGTTCTGGACGTCAAAGACCTGCAGCCAGGAGCAGCCCTGTTTTCTGTCATGGTCACCCCACAAGTGGATAAAAAGCCAATGGACTTAAAACATCTAGGTTGTCCGCCTTAACGGTACTCCTGTCCAACTAGCAGAGATTTCCCTTTTATTCTTTCTAATAAACACACATCTGGCCATTCCCCACTGCTTGCTGCTTGCAGTTTTGTCAGCTTCATTGGGCCGAAACAAGGACCCAAGAACTACAGTGAGCTGGTTGCGCTATTTATCTGTTTCTATGATTATGGACTAAGTATCACAGTTAAGTGGAATCACAGTACTGTATCTGTTAGTTGTGGTGAGGGTTTACAAGGGAATGGATTCAATACGGGACACAATTTATAGGATTATTTTATAATATTCACCCAAAAAGTCAAATGCAGAAGAGTGCAGAAAATCTGTCCACACACTAGAGACCCGAAGAATCCAGTTGAGGACCTGGATCCCACGGCAGTGTCCTGCACAAATCAACCTGAAGACCTAGAGCCCAGGGTGATGTCCTCCACGAGTCATGGGCCTGGAGCCCCTGACAATGTTTCATGCAAGTCTTTCGTGGATCTGCACTGGGAAGACCCAAGAGTCAGTGATGGAAGTTGGAAAGTCTGTGCCAATGGGATTAAGGATCTGTGCCAGCAGGCTGAGGGATCTGTACTGGAGCCAGGAAGTGATGCTCAAGGTAAGGACCAGCGCACCCCCAAAAGAGGCAAAGTCATCCTCAGTGACAGCGAGGATCTGAGCTCCTCTGATTATGAGAACAGCTGAGTTTGTATCAGGAAAACCAGCATGACAGTCTTTTCCAGGAGAATCCCCAGCACATCTGTCCCCCTCCAGTTCTCCTTTTATGCTGCTGGTAGCAATCCTCAGGTGGGCCCTCCACACCCAGCCCCACGCTGACTCAGTTCACCTGGGTGTTGCAAGTTGACCATTAGTTCGTCCACTGCACTGTCTTTCTGTGATTAGCTTATTTCACTTAGCATTATGTCCTTAAAATTCATACATGGCTTAGCATGTGTCAGAATTTTAGTCCCATTTAAGACTTAAGATTCCATTGTGCGCAGGTACTACATTTTGCTCATCCATTCTTCTGTCTGTGGGCACTTGGTGTTGCTTCCGTGTCTCTGCAATTGGGACTAATGGTGCTGTGAACATGGGTATCCAGATGTCTCTTCTACACCTTGCTTTCTTTTCTTTTGGGCATATACAACACAAAGTGGAATATCTGAATCATATGGCAATTCTATTTTTAATTTTTTGAGGAACTACCATACTGTTTATTCTACAGTGGCTATACCATTTTATATTCCCACCAATAGTTCACAGGGTTTCAGAGTCTCCACATCCTTACCAACACCTGTTTGTTTGTTTAATGGTACATATTATCCTAATAAGTGTGAGGTAGTATCTCAGCGTAGTTTTCCTTTACATTTAAATATGCTTGTTCATCATTTGTATATCATCTTTGGAGAAATGTCTATTCAAGTAAAGACCACTTCTTAAAAAGTCAGGTTTATTGAACCATAATTTATATACAGTAAAATTCACCCTTTTCCATGGTACAGTTCTGTGAGTTTTGAAAATATGTGCAGTAGGGGCTGGGAGTTTGGCTCAGTGGCTTAAGCCTGCCTGGCAGGCGCGAGGTTGTGAGTTCAGTCCCCGGTGCCACCAAAAAAAAAAAAAGAAAAGAAAAAAAATATATGCAGCTATGTAACCAAGACTATTTACCCCCACCAGACATTTAAATAAATTCTGTAGACACCAGGATGTTAGTAGAAAAAAAATAGCAAAGTTGACGTCTTATTTTACTTACCACTATATGTTCCAGATGAATGAAGATCTAGATATTTTTGAAAGCAATAAAAGGCCAGAAATGCAATTACTCACATTTTTAAAGGAGAATTGTATGACTCAAAGTACCTAGAAGCTAGCACTGAGACAAGAACACAAACATGTTTCTGATCTCAGTATGAAGTACCCAATGTCACCTCTGATGCACTTTTGCTTAAACAAGAAAGAAAGAAAAGCTTAACTTGACTCTAACCGTAATTTTTAATTTTCAGTTAACAGGAATTAAAAGGATTAAACTATCCGCACTGTTAGGATGGAAGAGACAAATCCAGACACATCATTGCACACTGGTCTCTCTGGTGGTCACTGTCATTAAAGCAAGAACTCTTGTACATTTTTAAAAGACTTTAAGGAATTGCCACAAATTAGAGAGATGTGAAGTACATATCATGTTGTCCTGGTTTCACATAGATGTAAAGAAACTTTGAGTAAGATGGGAATTTGAATGTAGACTAGAAGTTACATGATAAAAAATGTTAATTTTATTTTATTAGCCATGATAATATCTTGCTATGTAAGAAAATGATATTGTGAAATGCATATGAAAGTGTTAATGTTAGTGCCGTGCTATCTGTAATTTAAAATACTTCAGAAAAAAATCATGAGTTAAAAGAAAAAAAAGAACTTGTCAAAGTACTCAAATTTCATTACAAAAAAATAAAACTTTGAAATAACAGAAAACTAAAAGTAAGATAAAAACTCTAGGATTAGGGTGGAAAAGGTTAGACTAGTCCACAAAATAAAAGTAAGTGAAAAGGCAAGCCAGGTGTGATGGCGCACACCTGTAGTTCCAGCACTTGGGAGGCTTGAGGCAGGGGTTTAAGGTTAGCCTGGAATGGAATACATCGTGAGTTCAAGGACAGTCTGAGTTATATCACAAGACCTTGTTAAAAAAAATGCTATGAAGGCAACTCAGTAAATTCCTTACTTCTCAGTAAACTATACTTACTTCTGAAAAACATTTGGTTTTGCTTATATAAAAATTAATGTCATGAAACATAAAACTACAATGAGATATTATACCTATTAGTGCACTTCATCCTTATAATGCTCTCTGACATAAATTCTGTCTTTTCTGCTATTGATATTAGTACATTAGTTTTCTTTTAACTCTTTGTCCAGTATAGCTTTCTATCCCTTGATTTTCAACCTTCCTACATCATTTTGCATTAAGTACATCTCTTGAAAATAGCTGGTGGGTGAATTTAATACAATTTAATAGCATTTGCCTTTTAGTACATGAGTTTAATCTGTTTTTAATTACTGTGATTCCTGGTAAATTTGAATTTATTTTTCGTGTCTTATTTTGTGCTTTCCCTTTGCTTCTATTTCTTCGTACTTGCTTTCTAGATTAATTGAGCTTCTTTAGTCCCTTGTTTTATTCTACTGCTTTGTAAGATATATAATATATTTTACTTCTATTATT
Source organism: Dasyprocta punctata (assembly GCA_004363535.1). Lineage (NCBI taxonomy): Eukaryota > Metazoa > Chordata > Mammalia > Rodentia > Dasyproctidae > Dasyprocta > Dasyprocta punctata. Next base: position 35,963 of record RJWM01018667.1, read on the forward strand.
TTACTAGTTGGTCTTAAATTTTTCACATGCTTGAGCTCAAAGTTAGTATTTTTAGCATCTATCTGAATGTTTCAAAGACTGTAAAATGTGCCAGCTCTAATCACCCATACCATTTCCCATATTTTCACTGTTATTTTGTTCCTCATTGTCCTGGAAAAAGAGAGAAAGTAAGTAAATACGATTTTCTTTTGTTTTTAGCCAGCATTACTTATTTAGGTGTAACAAGACAGTTACCAAGCTCAGTTACCGCTTCGGCTCCCGGCTCCTCCATCAAGGACCCTGCATTAACCGAACTATTAAAGCTTGGTGCCAACAGATGTTCAGGCAAAGGAGTTCTGATGTCAGAATCAAACAGTTATTTTTGTGAAAGTGCTTTATAAATTGTAAAACACTAAAAATACAAGAGATTTTCTTCTTTGTGCATTGAATTTTTTTGGAAGGCGATCTGGTAAAATATAACAAAGCTATAAAGACGGTCACACAATCTCCTTAGCATAAGAAAATATTTTTTAATTCTAGAAAGAAGTTTCTAATTGTGTTATTTAAATTCGTGGAATGCTAGAGAAAACCCTCATGCTTGCAGGTTGGGAAATGGTGGAGTAAACTGGCACATCAGTTTTATTACTAGCAGTTAACTATTAAAAGAGTAAATAGGAAAACTATAGAAACGTTAATAAGCAAGAAAGTGAATATTGCCCAAATTCATCGATTACAGTTAACTCTGTTAAACTGTCCGTACTTTGGTAAAGATGGAAAGAAGTAACAGTCTAGTAATTTCTATGACAAGGGGGAGTCCAGGGTTTATTCTCCTATAACGTCAATTACGCAATAAAAATCATTTTAAAGATATGCTTGGGGATTCAAAGGATGTAGGTTAAAATAGAACCAAGAAGAAAAAGAGATGCTATCAGTTGATATTTCGTCACCACGTAACCTCTGGGAGATTGTGCCCTTCATTAGAATCAGTTTGTGGAAAACTCATTTGACTTTTGAAAACCAGTTACCAGTTTTTTAAAATGTTACCAATTTGTAACTCGGTAATACAGATAAGGGTTTTAGGGTAAAAGGATGGATATTACCTACTCATGTACCTTTTTAAACAGTACTTTTTAAAATGTACTGTTTGTTATATGTGTACTAAATACCGTGTATTGTATACATTTAAATAACAGTTAACATATAGCATTTCAGTATATTACTACTGTATTATTAGAAACATAATGTGACAAAGTTCTTTTTCTTTTTAAGAGTAGGAAAGTTTACTGGGGAAAAGAATGGGGAGTAGGAATAGCTCCTGAGAGACAGGAGGGGTCCCAAATAATTTTTTAAAATTCAGAGTATTGATTGCTAATTTTGGGGATGAGGGGACAGTGTCTCAATATGTAGTTCAGGCTGGCCTTGAACTCACTTTGTGAGCCCAGGCTGGCCTTGAACTCACTTTGTGAGCCCAGGCTGGCCTTGAACTTGGAGCAATCCTCCTGCCTCATCCTCCCAAGTGATAAGATTAGAGGCATGCACCCCTGTGCCCAGCTGCTAATTTCTCTCTACTCTGCTAAAGTAATGTGGATTTTTAAAAATGTGCTAATTTTCACTGGCCTGGTCTCCATAGCTGAGCCTTGGCGATTTGCTCTGTAATTTTTTTTCCCCAAGAGTCCTGCACATTAATTTGTTCAACTAATGCAACTAAGGGCATGCTTATTCATTCAGTTATTTACTCAACAAACATTCGGGTGCCTGCAATAACTAGTCCCTGAGGATAAAGATATCAATTAAATAATAACAGTATTCCCAAAGAGTTCACAATTCAGTACAGAAATCAAACAGTGCTGAGTGCATAGTGTTCATGGGATACAAAGTCTTTTTAATAATAATAAAATCAGCTGGGGATTTAGTTCAGTGGTGTAAGAACCTGCCTGGCAAGCTCAAGGATGTGAGTTTGATACCCGGTGCCAAAAAAATAATAATAATAATAATAATAAAAAGAATCACTAACCTTTTTCAACTTGTGGTGTTTTGTTGTTTTGTTTTGTAGTGCTTGAATTTAAGGCCTTACACATGCTAGGCAAACATTCTACCTCTGAGATACATCCCTGGTCCACAGGTTTTTATTTGTTTTTGTTGGTACCAGGGATCAAACTCACAACCTCATGCTTGCCAAGCAGCCGCTTGTGCCACTGAGCTAAATCCCTAGCCCTCCACAGGGTTATTTTAAAACTACTTTTCAAAGCTGGGCGTGGTGGCACACGCCTTTAATCCCAGCGCTCAGGAGGCTGAGGTAGGAGGAGCGTTCCACATTCAAGGCCCGCTTGGACTACAACGGGAGCGCAAGGCAGGCCTGAGCTACACAGTGCGACTCTGCTTCAAAAAACCAGGGCTGGGAGTTTGGCTCAGTGGCTTAAGCGCCTGTCTGGTAGGTACAAGGTTGTGAGTTCAATCGCCACAAAAAAAAAGAAAAAAAAAAAAACTACTTTTCAAGTAGTTTTAGATGTACAGAAAAGTTACAAGAGTCTTACGCAGAGATCTGGTATACCCCGCACCCAGATTCCTCTGCGTTCGCATTGCTATGGTGTATCTGTCACCACTAAGATCCCAACATTTGTACATTGCTAGACTCCACATTTGCTTTTTTGTTTTGGTTTTCTTCAGATCGCCTTGTTTTTAACCTAGTGTCCTCTTTACGTTCCTGGCTATCATCCTGGCTATCATTATATTTAGTCACTATGTCCCTTGTGGACAACTTTTTCAAGGTGACCTGAATAATTCTGAGGAGTATTGGTGGAGTATTTTGTCTTTCCATTTGGGTTTGTGCAGTATTTTCTCTTGGTTAGACGGTGGCTTATCAGTTTGGGGGAGGAAGACCACAGAGATAAAATCCCATTCTTATCAGGTTGCGTCAAAGGTACCTGCTAGTGATATGACTCACCATTGTCAATGGTGAACCTGTCACCGAGGCCGTGTCTACCAGGCGACCGCTCTGTGAGGTTTCCTTCATTCTCACCTTTCCATGCTGATTTTCTAAAAGACAAAGTCACTGTATGCACCCCTCGCTGTGCTCCGCCTCCTTGAGGGGGGAATAGCCACATAAATTATTTAAAGTGTTTCTGCAAAAGAGATTATTAGGGGTACTTAGAATTTTATATTAAACCACTCTTTCAAATACATTCATTTATAATTCCTAATCTAAGAAAGTTTGCAGTCTGGTTGGGGAGATCATAGAGGAAAAGTTAATGACAGGAGATATTTATAAGAAATATAATTTTAACCAGGCATGGTGGTATGTGGCTGTAGTCCTAGCTGTTTGGAAGGTTGAGGCAAACAGGATCACTTGAGCTCAAGAGTTCAAGGTCAGCCTGGGTGATATAATGAGACCCTAGTTTAAGACAAACAAAAAAATGGAAGAAAAAAAAGAAATACAATGTTACACACCCATGTTCATAGATAGCATTATTCAGCTGAAAGTTGGACACAGTCTATCCATCAACAGACAATGGATTTAAAAAACAAAACTCTATACCTGTAATAGAATATTATTCAGCCTTAAAAAAGGAAGTTTTCTCACATGTTACAACATGGATGAACCTTGAGGACAGACACGATGCTGAGTGGAATAAGCCAGCAACGAAAAGACAAATACTGTATGATTGTGAGTACCTAGAGTACTCATGTGCATAGACGCTGAGTAGAAGAGGGTTTGTTGGTGCTGGGAGGGGGGGAGATTGATATTTATTATCTTGGATATAAGGTTTTAGTTTTGCAAGATGAAAATAATTTGGAGATTTGTAGTACTATATTATAAATATACTTAACACTGCTGCACTGTACACTTGAAATAGTTATGAGGGTACAGTTTATGTAATATCATTTTTTTTTTTTTGTCTTTTGAGATGGGGTTTTCACTATACAGGTCAGGCTGGCCTTGAACTCACTGTATAACCCATGCTAGCCTTGATCTTGTGGCAATTCTCCTGCCTCAGCCTCCCGAGTGCTGGGATTACACGTGTGCACCACTCCCAGATGGATGTGTTTGTTTGAGGCTTCCTTTTACTTTTTTTCCCTCCAGTTTTTATTTTCTATTAGTACACCTGTGCAGTACATAACGATTGCATTCCTTCTGGGGGAGCTGGTACAGACACAAAGCACTGCGTAGCCCTTTTTCCACGCGCTTCCCTGCTTCCTCCCCCTTCCTCCATCTCTTGGTCACCTCCCCACTGGGAAACCCGCGTTCCTTTGGATTCGTCTGTATTGACACACATGTCGTTCATCTGGTTACTGCAATCCCAGGAATGAGTAAATCCCAATTTGCTTTTCTGTTTTACCGCTGATAGACATTTTGTGCCCCCCTCCCAGTTCTAATGATTTAAAACAATGCTTCAGGGGTTGGAGTTTAGCTATTGGCAGAACACATGCTTGGCATGTGTGAGGCCCTGGGTTCAATCCCCAGCTTCCTCATAAGGGCAGCCTGCCAAAAAGAGTCAGGCAAACCAAGGAAATATCAGTAAGGTACGGACTTTAGCTAATAGCTGTCAGTATTGCTGTACTCATGTAAGAAGGGAAAATTGGGTACTTGGGAACTCTATGTTATCTTCATAATTTTTCTGTAAATCTAAAATTATTCCAAAACTAAAAGTGTATTTAAGAACCAACATTA